>VCII01000041.1:600000-848039 GCA_006030095.1 Triplophysa siluroides | reverse complement strand
GGCACCGAAGGGGGTCAGATATAAATCTGCGTGATAATGAGAAACTGACACTTCACTGTGACCGCATGAGAAAGAGAGTGGTCGTTGGACAAAAGAACATCGTACACAGAAGGGCCACGTCACCAGACGTAACGTACAATGGTGCATAAACCTCCAGGGTCGACAGATTAAGAAGTCGGTCCTGTGGGTACACATGCACCACATTGCCACTCACAACCCAGCTACACTTCCCCCTGATCTGCTCGCTGAAATTAAAGAAATGCCGTTCTGACATGGTGCTATTGAAAGACTTTAAAGCTGAGATCTGCCAAATCAGGGAACCATCCAAAGACCCACACCTGCCCCGCCACAGTACCTCCCACCAAGCAGAGAACCAGCAACTGTGCCCTCTCCCTACCCAGTGTTTTCACCCCATTATAAGACTGAGTCAAATGACATGCCATTTTACCACCAGCAGTCCACAACCGCAGCGCAGGAATATCGACCAGCATTCGGCCCTGGGCGGATGAGAGAGACGGCCCAGTTCCAGCAGAGGTTTGCACCGCAGAGGTTTTACCCAGCACGGCGCCCTCAGCCAAGTGTTTTCTCATGTACTCAAGCAGGTGAGGAGTACTGTCAGCATTGCTTTAGGTGTGGAAGCAGTGAACACTTCAGAGCAGGTTGTAAAGCACAGAGACCAGTAAACAAGCTCGGAGAATTCCTTTAAACTAAGAGGGGTTGCTCCCACGGGACATGGAGCAACCAGTGATATTGATAAGTCCCAATTTTGTGCAGGCTGTGAGGAAGAGAAAGGAAGTGAGGAACTAGGATGTTGTTCAGTTTGTAAAATCACTCTATACTGCTCAAAGGAGTGTCAAGGAAATCATTGGCCCACACACAAAAGACTTTGTAAGCCACATGCATGTTCAGATGTCAAGAAGCAGGCAACTCAGCCACGGGAAGTCAAGTGCAAGGAAAATGGCGCTCCAGGGAAAAACCTACTGTAAGTGAGTTAGTAGGAAAGAAGTGTGTCATCAGGTGTTTCCTGCAGAAGCAGGAAACCCAGGCCCTTTGGGATACAGGTTCACAAGTTTGTGCTATAGATGAGGTATGGAAAAAAAGCTATTTACCTGATGTTCCTCTCAGAGATGTATCAGAGCTAGTTGACCCTTTGCAATCGAAGCAGCCAATGGAACAGAAATGCCATACGTCGGATGGCTCGAAGTGTCCTTTAAACTTACTGCTAGTGATGATGGGCTGCTAATACCCATGCTAGTGTTAAAAGGCAAACAACAACAATGTCCTATTATTGGGCTTTAATGTCATTGAGCGTCTTGTCCTAGATAGCCTGCGAGATCAAACAAAGCATGTGGATAAAGACCACCTTGTGAAGGCAGTAAGAATGGCTTTTCCTCACCTTAGGAAAAACAAAGCAGAAACCTTTATTAATGCAGTGAGTGTAGGACAGACATGTGACCATAATGTGAGGACCGCAAATGAGAGAGTCAATGTGCCTAAACGTACCTCCATCCAAATCGAGTGTCGAGTACAGGCCCCACGTTTCAGAGAGGATAAGACTCTTATCTTTGAACCTGACGAGAACCCACGTTGGCCTGAAGGACTAGAGTTTTGTGAAACTCTTGTGTCAGTAAAGGCAGGGATGACCCCAAAAATTATTGTCAGCGTGCAAAACCCTACAAGTCATGACATTATGCTGTCAGGAAGGACTGTTATTGGAACTGTACAGTCGGCCAGATCAGTATCCTGCCAGCATATTTAAAACAGATCACCTACCAACTGCATTCATTCACCATGTCCAGGCTCAGAACTCTAGTGAAAGCACCCCTGCCCAAGAACAATGGGAACCTCCTGTTGATTTGACTCACCTTAATGAACACCAGCGACAGACAGTCAGTCGGATGTTAAGAGAAGAGTCAGAGTCATTCTCCAGGTCTGATGATGACATAGGCTGTGTGGAAAATCTGCAAATGGACATCTCACTAAAAGATGGTGAACCAGTGTCAAAAACGTATCTCTCTGTTCCAAAACCTTTATACAGAGAGATGAAAGACTATTTACAGGACTTGATAGCACAAGGGTGGGTTGAAAAGTCAACCTCTTCCTACTCCTCTCCAGTTGTTTGTGTAAGAAAAAAGACGGTACTCTGCGCTTATGCATTGACTACAGGGAGCTCAACAAAAAACTCATTCAGATCGCCACCCCATCCCCAGAGTGCAGGACATTATGGATACCCTGGGAGGAAACACCCTTTTTTCACTGCTGGATCAGGGTAAGGCTTACCACCAGGGATTCATGGCAAAGGGAAGTAGACATTTGACAGCTTTTGTGACCCCGTGGGGCCTATATGAGTGGGTTCGGATCCCGTTTGGGCTCATGAATGCACCTGCAGCATTTCAGCGTTGCATGGAACAATGCCTAGAAGGCTTAAGGGATGAAATATGTGTGCCATATCTCGATGATGTTCTTGTGTTTAGCAAAACGTTTGAGGATCATGTCAGTGACGTCAGAAAGGTGCTACGACGACTGAGGGAGCATGGGATAAAACTGAAACCCAGAAAATGTGACCTGTTTAAGGCAGAAGTACGGTACCTTGGGAGAATTGTGTCTGCTGAGGGAAATAGAATGGACCCTGCCGATACTGCTGCGGTGAGAGCCCTGAAAGACAAGCAGCCAGGTACTGTTGGTGAGTTGAGAGCAATTTTAGGACTGTTGAGTTATTACCGGCAGTATATTAAGGATTTTTCACGTATTGCCAGCCCCTTGTATGACCTGTTGAAAGCACCTGTCGAGACTGAGACCCTGCAAAATAAAAGAGAAAGTGGCAAACAAAACGAAACAGTAGAGGAGTTCCATCCAACACCCCCATTGAGTGGGCTAATGTGCATCAGACAATATTGGAACGGTTGTTAGACTGTCTTATTCAGCCTCCTGTTCTAGGCTTCCCAGAGTTTTCACAGCCGTTTACCCTCCATACTGACGCTTCCAACCAGGGACTAGGAGCGGTATTATATCAAAGACAGAATGGAAAACTACGTGTGATTGCTTATGGCTCCCGCACTTTGACTGCGGCAGAAAATAATTACCATTTGCACTCGGGCAAGTTAGAGTTTCTAGCCCTTAAGTGGGCGATCACAGAGAAATTTCGTGATTACCTATACTATGCACCATTCTTCACCGTCTACAGTGACAATAATCCACTCACCTATGTGCTGTCCACTGCTAAATTGAATGCAACAGGTTGCCGCTGGGTGGCAGAACTGGCAGATTTTCAGTTCACAATAAAATACCGCCCTGGTAAGAAAATATCGATGCAGACAGCCTGTCCAGAATGCCTTTGGATGTGGAGACGTTTATGAAAGAGTGTTCAGAGGAAATGTCATATGTGATTGGAGCAGCGACACAAGCAGTGGAAAGTCAGGATGAGTTCAGTGTATCTTGGTCCATGGGTATCTCAGGTAAATGTGCAACACTAGCTACAGAGACATTACTCATTCCACTAACAGCAGGACAAGTTAAACATGACCAGAGGAATGACCCCACTGTCGGACCCGTGGTTCAGTTCAAACTGGCAGGAGATAAACCATCAGGTCACGAACTAAGACAGCTCAGCCCACAGATCACATGCCTTCTTAGAGAGTGGGACAGATTGGAATTAAATGAAAGTGGAGTGTTGTACAGGAAAACTACAAGCAGAAAACAACTGGTGCTTCCAGAAAAACATAAAAGTACTGTGTTAAAGGAGCTTCACGATGAAATGGGCCACCAAGGTGTAGACAGGACTACGTCACTGATACGAGACCAGTTTTACTGGCCCTATATGCAACGAGAGATAGAAGATTACGTCGCAAGGAAGTGTGTATGTCTCAAACACAAGAAGCCAAGCCGTGAGACAAGAGCCCCGCTGACCAGCATTGTCACCACTCAACCGTTCGAACTTGTGTCAGTGGATTTCTTGCATCTTGACAAATGTAAGGGTGGCTATGAATATATTCTTGTAATCATTGACCACTTTACACGTTTTGCCCAGGCATACGCCACCACTTCAAAATCAGGAAAAACAGCTGCAGACAAAATATTTAATGACTATGCACTGAGGTTCGGCTTCCCAACAAGAGTACACCATGATCAGGGTGGTGAATTTGAAAACCAACTGTTTACACAACTGAAAAAGTACTGTGGAGTTGCTGGGTCGAGAACTACTCCCTACCACCCCCAAGGGAACGGGCAGGTAGAGAGGTTTAACCGAACACTACTTCAAATGTTAAAGACGCTCACAGAGAGACAAAAGAGTAACTGGAAAGACTCACTAAACAAACTGATCTACGCGTACAATTGTACTCGCAGCGAAGTGACTGGTTTTTCCCCCTTCTACCTGCTGTACGGACGCTCCCCACGGTTGCCAGTCGACATGTTATTCAATTTGACCTCAGAACAAGGAAACTGTAATCATCACCTACATGGAACAGTGGAAGCAGGGCATGGAAGAAGCCTATGAGATCACGAAAGAGAATGCGCACAAAGCTACGATCAGAAGTAAGAGACATTATGACAGTAAAGTTAAAAGCTCAGTGTTGCAGCCTGGAGATCGTGTTTTAATCAGGAACTTGACACCTCGTGGTGGTCCAGGGAAACTGAGAAACCATTGGGAGGATACTATCCACACAGTTGTGCGCCGAGTGAGTCCAGATATTCCTGTTTATGAACTCAGACCTGAGAAAGGAAAAGGGAGATCAAGGATTTTACATCGTAATCTCCTCCTCCCATGTGACCACCTGCCACTTGAAACGACAGTGCAGCCACGAGCAAGGAAAAGAAATGTGGAGCCAATCGAGGAAGCAGAGAAGTCAGAAGAAGAGGACGATGAAGATGATTATTATCCAGTGTCACTTCAGCAGCAATCTGAACTCTGCCCACCTGAGACGATGAACCCTATGTGTAGTACACCTCCGGAGCTTGAACGCATACAGTCTGAGGAAAACATGTTACCTGAGCCAGATAGAGAAGAAAGAGAAACAAACCAAATGGAAAACTCACTGGAGAGCGAGGACAGTTTTGTCGAGGGTATGCCTTTGGAGGAAGCTGTCCCCTTGCTTGTTTCAAGTGACCACAGTGGTGAGGAGCTTCAGCGGCCCAGACGACAGCACAGACGGCCCAAGGTTTTCACATATGATAGGCTTGGCTCACCAGCTTGCCACAACATTAGGACATTACAACAACAAAACCGGATGGTGCCGTGGACATACATTGTGCAGCCACATCACTTCCAATACTTCCGGCACTAAGTACATGAAAGGTAGAAATTGAACTGAGTAAATGCATACACATTACACTCAAAATGAACTGTTCAACACAGAATGCACATTCAAATGGACTGTTGAACATAAGATGGACTGTGGTTACACTCTACATACACTTATATGACACTGTTGCAGTCAATCACACCACACTCATGGACCTTTGTTAAAGGAGAGTTTCAACAATTTAACATGTTGCACAAACAGAACTGTTAACAAGGCAGTAACGTGTCTAAGTGGACACAAAACAAAGACCAAAAGAGCGAACGGACATTCAAAGATATTGGGTATTTACCTGTGCTTGAAGGAATGTATGAAAAAGAGTTCCAGTTTGTAATACTGCACTGTATAAGATAGAAGGTCGAAGGTTACATCAGGATGTTGGGGACAACATCTATTTTGAGGGGAGTATATGTGACAAGTGGTATGTGAAAGTATAGTTCCTAACTCATCATTTTTCATTTACAATAGTCTGTTTATTGTTTATATTAGAAGGCATATTAAGTTTTGTTACCGTTTAAAAACTGAACAACGAGTAATTAATAGGTGGAATGCAGATAATGCTGATCCTTGTCTCGATGGGTTGATTATTCGTCGATGTGTTGGTAATGCCTTGGGGCTTCCGTAGGGAGATCGTGATTCGCGCTTCTCTTCCTCATTCAATACAGACGAGTGAAGGCGAGAACTGCGTGTGTGTGTTTCTTCAACCTTCTCCCGTTATTTTCCCCTTTTTAAGGTAATTACCACTCACGAAGCAAAGTAGATGTTTAAAACATGTTGATTGTACATTCTGTTATGTTACTGTGGTTTTACGAGTTAAAGCGACGCTTTGTATGTGTATACTATATTGTTTTAAAGAGTTTTGTGCTAACTGAGAAGATGTGTGAGTGTGACGTTATGCTAGCTGCCGGAGACCTCGTGGCTCCGTCGTGTCTAAATCCCTCCACATACAAGTGGTTATTTGGTCGTTGGTGTTTAAGCTAGCTACTGCTACGTTCACATATTTTTGGTTGTGCAGTTATTATTATAAGGGTGAGTTGTGTCATGCTGAGACAATGAATACTGTTAAAAGTAATTCATTTTAGTGTTACGTGAGAACTCATTTAAAAGAGTATTAAGATGTCATTTAATAGCGTTGTTTAAAATAATTCACATTTTACATTGTAATTGAGTCAAAAAGGTAATTTAGAATGTATTAAGAAGGTGTTTGTGACTGTGGTCCTGAATATGAGTGCACGAATATTGAAATGTATGTTTTCTTGTATACGTTGTTAAAAAACTCATTCAATACAGACGAGTGAAGGCGAGAACTGCGTGTGTGTGTTTCTTCAACCTTCTCCCGTATTTTCCCCTTTTTAAGGGTACAACATTTGGAGGCTCCGCTGGGATGTTTGGCTTGAGGATCACCCCTGAGCTGTAAGTGGAGTCCTTGCGTCGATCATCCCTTCAAACAACCCAGGTATCAGAGAAAAGAGTTCAGCGAGGTGGTGGAAGTGTTCTTCAGACAAACCTGGCACCTTGTATCCTGAAGTGAGCAAAACTGACCACTAGGGAGCAGAAAAAAACCAATTAAGTCAGAATAACCCTTATTTTGCTACCTATGCCCTCTCTTTCTACGATAAATATGGAGTCCGAATTGGAGAAGCTGCAACTGGAGATTAAAGGAGCGTTGTAAACTGACTGTCGAACAGCTGATTAAAGTATGCAATGCACTGAAAATTTCAGGACCAGAAAAAGAATATGTAACTGGTAAAACTCGCAGTCAAGTGATTTCACATGTAATAAAGTATCTTGAACGGGAAGAATTGGCCGATCTTGAGGATGAGGGTATGTCAGACCTCCTTAGTGTACACGACATAATAGACAAAATCGTTACGGCAACAAACGTAAGTGAAGGTGAAATCTCCAGTCAAACTGAGTCACAGGAAAAACTACAGAAAGAGTTAGAGGCGCTAAGGCTGTCATTGAAAGAAAAAGAGAACGAAATGCATGACCTAATGAAAACAGCATGAACCCCCCTTCCAGTTCCAGCAAACCAGAAAAGAATATGGCCCCAACACTCCTTAATGGCTCCATGTGGCGCAAAGATTTCAAGATATCTGGCCAGATAGGCGAGCTGGGACAAAAGATAAGCTAACATTTTCTAGTCTGGCCAAACAAATTGAAAGTGGGCTCAGCAAAGGCTATCCAGAGTCAGAGATTATTGATGCTGTAATCCGTGCTATCACACCAGGCCTGCAGTTACGAAGTTACCTTGAAGGGAAAGACAAACTAACACTGCCTGCCCTTCGTAGGATCCTCAGATGTCATTACCAGGAGAGAGGCGCCACAGAGTTATATAAACAACTCACTTCTGAGGTTCAAAACGGTAAAGAGACCCCTCAAAACTTCCTGATAAGGGCAATGGATCTAAGACAAAAAATCCTGTTTGCTTCTCAGGAAGCTGATTCAAGCCTAAAATATGACCCAGTACTAGTACAGAGTCTGTTTATGCATACTGTCCTAACTGGCTCCAGAGTGACAATATTAAAGGTGACCTGCAACCCTACCTCCTCCAGACAGACACCTCAGATGAGCTGCTGTTGGAGAAACTGAACATTTCATGTGCCAATGAAAAAGAGAGGCTGGACAAAAAGAAACATGCTGCCCCATCACGCGTAACTAATGTGAATACCGTCCAGTCAAGTGAAGCTCCGGTGGAAAAGAAAAGTGCCACCTCACAAAGCCCAGCTACACTTCCCCCTGATCTGCTCGCTGAAATTAAAGAAATGCTCTGACATGGTGCTATTGAAAGACTTTAAAGCTGAGATCTGCCAAATCAGGGAGACCATCCAAAGACCCACACCTGCCCCGCCACAGTACCTCCCACCAAGCAGAGAACCAGCAACTGTGCCCTCTCCCTACCCAGTGTTTTCACCCCATTATAAGACTGAGTCAAATGACATGCCATTTTACCACCAGCAGTCACCAACCGCAGCGCAGGAATATCGACCAGCATTCGGCCCTGGGCGGATGAGAGAGACGGCCCAGTTCCAGCAGAGGTTTGCACCGCAGAGGTTTTACCCAGCACGGCGCCCTCAGCCAAGGTGTTTCTCATGTACTCAAGCAGGTGAGGAGTACTGTCAGCATTGCTTTAGGTGTGGAAGCAGTGAACACTTCAGAGCAGGTTGTAAAGCACAGAGACCAGTAGAACAAGCTCGGAGAATTCCTTTAAACTAAGAGGGGTTGCTCCCACGGGACATGGAGCAACCAGTGATATTGATAAGTCCCAATTTTGTGCAGGCTGTGAGGAAGAGAAGGAAGTGAGGAACTAGGATGTTGTTCAGTTTGTAAAATCACTCTATACTGCTCAAAGGAGTGTCAAGGAAATCATTGGCCCACACACAAAAGACTTTGTAAGCCACATGCATGTTCAGATGTCAAGAAGCAGGCAACTCAGCCACGGGAAGTCAAGTGCAAGGAAAATGGCGCTCCAGGGAAAACACCTACTGTAAGTGAGTTAGTAGGAAAGAAGTGTGTCATCAGGTGTTTCCTGCAGAAGCAGGAAACCCAGGCCCTTTGGGATACAGGTTCACAAGTTTGTGCTATAGATGAGGTATGGAAAAAAAGCTATTTACCTGATGTTCCTCTCAGAGATGTATCAGAGCTAGTTGACCCTTTGCAAATCGAAGCAGCCAATGGAACAGAAATGCCATACGTCGGATGGCTCGAAGTGTCCTTTAAACTTACTGCTAGTGATGATGGGCTGCTAATACCCATGCTAGTGTTTAAAAGGCAAACAACAACAATGTCCTATTATTGGCTTTAATGTCATTGAGCGTCTTGTCCTAGATAGCCTGCGAGATCAAACAAAGCATGTGGATAAAGACCACCTTGTGAAGGCAGTAAGAATGGCTTTTCCTCCCCTTGAAAAACAAAGCAGAAACCTTTATTAATGCAGTGAGTGTAGGACAGACATGTGACCATAATGTGAGGACCGCAAATGAGAGAGTCAATGTGCCTAAACGTACCTCCATCCAAATCGAGTGTCGAGTACAGGCCCCACGTTTCAGAGAGGATAAGACTCTTATCTTTGAACCTGACGAGAACCCACGTTGGCCTGAAGGACTAGAGTTTTGTGAAACTCTTGTGTCAGTAAAGGCAGGGATGACCCCAAAAATTATTGTCAGCGTGCAAAACCCTACAAGTCATGACATTATGCTGTCAGGAAGGACTGTTATTGGAACTGTACAGTCGGCCAGATCAGTGTATCCTGCCAGCATATTTAAAACAGATCACCTACCAACTGCATTCATTCACCATGTCCAGGCTCAGAACTCTAGTGAAAGCACCCCTGCCCAAGAACAATGGGAACCTCCTGTTGATTTGACTCACCTTAATGAACACCAGCGACAGACAGTCAGTCGGATGTTAAGAGAAGAGTCAGAGTCATTCTCCAGGTCTGATGATGACATAGGCTGTGTGGAAAATCTGCAAATGGACATCTCACTAAAAGATGGTGAACCAGTGTCAAAAACGTATCTCTCTGTTCCAAAACCTTTATACAGAGAGATGAAAGACTATTTACAGGACTTGATAGCACAAGGGTGGGTTGAAAAGTCAACCTCTTCCTACTCTCTCCAGTTGTTTGTGTAAGAAAAAAAGACGGTACTCTGCGCTTATGCATTGACTACAGGGAGCTCAACAAAAAAACTCATTCAGATCGCCACCCCATCCCCAGAGTGCAGGACATTATGGATACCCTGGGAGGAAACACCCTTTTTTCACTGCTGGATCAGGGTAAGGCTTACCACCAGGGATTCATGGCAAAGGGAAGTAGACATTTGACAGCTTTTGTGACCCCGTGGGGCCTATATGAGTGGGTTCGGATCCCGTTTGGGCTCATGAATGCACCTGCAGCATTTCAGCGTTGCATGGAACAATGCCTAGAAGGCTTAAGGGATGAAATATGTGTGCCATATCTCGATGATGTTCTTGTGTTTAGCAAAACGTTTGAGGATCATGTCAGTGACGTCAGAAAGGTGCTACGACGACTGAGGGAGCATGGGATAAAACTGAAACCCAGAAAATGTGACCTGTTTAAGGCAGAAGTACGGTACCTTGGGAGAATTGTGTCTGCTGAGGGAAATAGAATGGACCCTGCCGATACTGCTGCGGTGAGAGCCCTGAAAGACAAGCAGCCAGGTACTGTTGGTGAGTTGAGAGCAATTTTAGGACTGTTGAGTTATTACCGGCAGTATATTAAGGATTTTTCACGTATTGCCAGCCCCTTGTATGACCTGTTGAAAGCACCTGTCGAGACTGAGACCCTGCAAAATAAAAAGAGAAAGTGGCAAACAAAACGAAACAGTAGAGGAGTTCCATCCAACACCCCATTGAGTGGGCTAATGTGCATCAGACATATTGGAACGGTTGTTAGACTGTCTTATTCAGCCTCCTGTTCTAGGCTTCCCAGAGTTTTCACAGCCGTTTACCCTCCATACTGACGCTTCCAACCAGGGACTAGGAGCGGTATTATATCAAAGACAGAATGGAAAACTACGTGTGATTGCTTATGGCTCCCGCACTTTGACTGCGGCAGAAAATAATTACCATTTGCACTCGGGCAAGTTAGAGTTTCTAGCCCTTAAGTGGGCGATCACAGAGAAATTTCGTGATTACCTATACTATGCACCATTCTTCACCGTCTACAGTGACAATAATCCACTCACCTATGTGCTGTCCACTGCTAAATTGAATGCAACAGGTTGCCGCTGGGTGGCAGAACTGGCAGATTTTCAGTTCACAATAAAATACCGCCCTGGTAAAGAAAATATCGATGCAGACAGCCTGTCCAGAATGCCTTTGGATGTGGAGACGTTTATGAAAGAGTGTTCAGAGGAAATGTCATATGATGTGATTGGAGCAGCGACACAAGCAGTGGAAAGTCAGGATGAGTTCAGTGTATCTTGGTCCATGGGTATCTCAGGTAAATGTGCACACTAGCTACAGAGACATTACTCATTCCACTAACAGCAGGACAAGTTAAACATGACCAGAGGAATGACCCCACTGTCGGACCCGTGGTTCAGTTCAAACTGGCAGGAGATAAACCATCAGGTCACGAACTAAGACAGCTCAGCCCACAGATCACATGCCTTCTTAGAGAGTGGGACAGATTGGAATTAAATGAAAGTGGAGTGTTGTACAGGAAAACTACAAGCAGAAAACAACTGGTGCTTCCAGAAAAATAAAAGTACTGTGTTAAAGGAGCTTCACGATGAAATGGGCCACCAAGGTGTAGACAGGACTACGTCACTGATACGAGACCAGTTTTACTGGCCCTATATGCAACGAGAGATAGAAGATTACGTCGCAAGGAAGTGTGTATGTCTCAAACACAAGAAGCCAAGCCGTGAGACAAGAGCCCCGCTGACCAGCATTGTCACCACTCAACCGTTCGAACTTGTGTCAGTGGATTTCTTGCATCTTGACAAATGTAAGGGTGGCTATGAATATATTCTTGTAATCATTGACCACTTTACACGTTTTGCCCAGGCATACGCCACCACTTCAAAATCAGGAAAAACAGCTGCAGACAAAATATTTAATGACTATGCACTGAGGTTCGGCTTCCCAACAAGAGTACACCATGATCAGGGTGGTGAATTTGAAAACCAACTGTTTACACAACTGAAAAAGTACTGTGGAGTTGCTGGGTCGAGAACTACTCCCTACCACCCCCAAGGGAACGGGCAGGTAGAGAGGTTTAACCGAACACTACTTCAAATGTTAAAGACGCTCACAGAGAGACAAAAGAGTAACTGGAAAGACTCACTAAACAAACTGATCTACGCGTACAATTGTACTCGCAGCGAAGTGACTGGTTTTTCCCCCTTCTACCTGCTGTACGGACGCTCCCCACGGTTGCCAGTCGACATGTTATTCAATTTGACCTCAGAACAAGGAAACTGTAATCACCATCACTACATGGAACAGTGGAAGCAGGGCATGGAAGAAGCCTATGAGATCACGAAAGAGAATGCGCACAAAGCTACGATCAGAAGTAAGAGACATTATGACAGTAAAGTTAAAAGCTCAGTGTTGCAGCCTGGAGATCGTGTTTTAATCAGGAACTTGACACCTCGTGGTGGTCCAGGGAAACTGAGAAACCATTGGGAGGATACTATCCACACAGTTGTGCGCCGAGTGAGTCCAGATATTCCTGTTTATGAACTCAGACCTGAGAAAGGAAAAGGGAGATCAAGGATTTTACATCGTAATCTCCTCCTCCCATGTGACCACCTGCCACTTGAAACGACAGTGCAGCCACGAGCAAGGAAAAGAAATGTGAGCCAATCGAGGAAGCAGAGAAGTCAGAAGAAGAGGACGATGAAGATGATTATTATCCAGTGTCACTTCAGCAGCAATCTGAACTCTGCCCACCTGAGACGATGAACCCTATGTGTAGTACACCTCCGGAGCTTGAACGCATACAGTCTGAGGAAAACATGTTACCTGAGCCAGATAGAGAAGAAAGAAACAAACCAAATGGAAAACTCACTGGAGAGCGAGGACAGTTTTGTCGAGGGTATGCCTTTGGAGGAAGCTGTCCCCTTGCTGTTTCAAGTGACCACAGTGGTGAGGAGCTTCAGCGGCCCAGACGACAGCACAGACGGCCCAAGGTTTTCACATATGATAGGCTTGGCTCACCAGCTTGCCACAACATTAGGACATTACAACAACAAAACCGGATGGTGCCGTGGACATACATTGTGCAGCCACATCACTTCCAATACTTCCGGCACTAAGTACATGAAAGGTAGAAATTGAACTGAGTAAATGCATACACATTACACTCAAAATGAACTGTTCAACACAGAATGCACATTCAAATGGACTGTTGAACATAAGATGGACTGTGGTTACACTCTACATACACTTATATGACACTGTTGCAGTCAATCACACCACACTCATGGACCTTTGTTAAAGGAGAGTTTCAACAATTTAACATGTTGCACAAACAGAACTGTTAACAAGGCAGTAACGTGTCTAAGTGGACACAAAACAAAGACCAAAAGAGCGAACGGACATTCAAAGATATTGGGTATTTACCTGTGCTTGAAGGAATGTATGAAAAAGAGTTCCAGTTTGTAATACTGCACTGTATAAGATAGAAGGTCGAAGGTTACATCAGGATGTTGGGGACAACATCTATTTTGAGGGGGAGTATGTGACAAGTGGTATGTGAAAGTATAGTTCCTAACTCATCATTTTTCATTTACAATAGTCTGTTATATTGTTTATATTAGAAGGCATATTAAGTTTTGTTACCGTTTAAAAACTGAACAACGAGTAATTAATAGGTGGAATGCAGATAATGCTGATCCTTGTCTCGATGGGTTGATTATTCGTCGATGTGTTGGTAATGCCTTGGGGCTTCCGTAGGGAGATCGTGATTCGCGCTTCTCTTCCTCATTCAATACAGACGAGTGAAGGCGAGAACTGCGTGTGTGTGTTTCTTCAACCTTCTCCCGTTATTTTCCCCTTTTTAAGGTAATTACCACTCACGAAGCAAAGTAGATGTTTAAAACATGTTGATTGTACATTCTGTTATGTTACTGTGGTTTTACGAGTTAAAGCGACGCTTTGTATGTGTATACTATATTGTTTAAAGAGTTTTGTGCTAACTGAGAAGATGTGTGAGTGTGACGTTATGCTAGCTGCCGGAGACCTCGTGGCTCCGTCGTGTCTAAATCCCTCCACATACAAGTGGTTATTTGGTCGTTGGTGTTTAAGCTAGCTACTGCTACGTTCACATATTTTTGGTTGTGCAGTTATTATTATAAGGGTGAGTTTGTGTCATGCTGAGACAATGAATACTGTTAAAAGTAATTCATTTTAGTGTTACGTGAGAACTCATTTAAAAGAGTATTAAGATGTCATTTAATAGCGTTGTTTAAAATAATTCACATTTTACATTGTAATTGAGTCAAAAAGGTAATTTAGAATGTATTAAGAAGGTGTTTGTGACTGTGGTCCTGAATATGAGTGCACGAATATTGAAATGTATGTTTTCTTGTATACGTTGTTAAAAAACTCATTCAATACAGACGAGTGAAGGCGAGAACTGCGTGTGTGTGTTTCTTCAACCTTCTCCCGTTATTTTCCCCTTTTTAAGGGTACAACATAGCGTCTATCTAAATGGGAAGTGGGTGATTTCACCTTACCCTGTGGTAAGACCATTTCTTTATCTGCTGACCCCGGATAGGGGGTGTGAGGACAACACTAGGGGCGCTCTCGCGCCATGGCACCCCTCGAAGGCCCCGTAGCCCCCCGTCCACGAACATCATATGCGTCCCTCACAGGTTTATCCCATGTACATCGGCTTCCCCGCTTGTCCTCCAACATGATATGAGTACCACGACTCATTTGTTTGCATGGGAGGCCGATGCCAGGTTACTGCCCATGGGTGCCAGGGTCCACGAAACAACTATTTGTCCACTGATCAACTATGGGTGCCGATTTGACCTTCGACCCCACAGACCCTTCCATGGCCACGCCCCCGACCACCAAACCACTTTTTGTCCGCTTCCCAACTACTTTTACCAGAACCTACGTTTTGCCACTCGGGACTGACATATGTTTGTCTGAGGGGGCGTGGCAATCGAGCTTTGTGGTTTTTAAAACAAAAAATATATATTTACACGTTTAAAATGCCCATTCTGTGCAATGTCCACCAAGCATTTATTCCTGGCCCATTCGATAAACTGCACGTGGACAACATCATATTCAACTTATTAGATAACAGAATTTAGGTCAAACTCATCATTTTACGAGCTGTGTCTAACATATGTGTGTCTAAAAGAGTGTTCTCAATGAATCGTGTTGTTCTCAATGAATCCATTTTCTAGTGTGTTTGCATTGCCTGTCCACGTGTGGTTTATATTAGTGGACCACGTGTAGTAGGTTGGTGGAAATTATGCTTTTTAACAATATTTAAAGTGTATATATTAATTTCTAGGTGTCAGAAACAACACTATTCAGTGAGAACACTCTTTTAGACACACACACAGGTTAGGAAACGGCACGTAAAATGTTCAGTTTTGACAAAAATCGGGAATCTTTTATGTTGAAGGTCAGGGTGTAAACAAAGGTCCAGAAAACAAGGTTTCTAAGGTCAGAGGACATCGAGCCTTTCAGTGACCACTGTCACGGATCCCCGAATCGGGCCCTGCAGTTTCGGGTCCGTGGCTTCTTCTTAAAGGGTTTAAAAGTGGATGAGTACATAGCTAAAACAGGCCTCATTTCTAAGTGTCTGCCATTGAAATCACTGTGCTTTTTAATTTACATTAAAAAGGTTATAAAATACTTCTGGAGGACCAGGACTTTTGACCTTTCGGTATGTCTTTTGGGGGACCGGGACGCAAGTGCCCATGAGGTTTTGGGCCCGTCGGACCCTCCGCCGGCCTTGCGGGAAAGTTCCTCGAGCAGTTTATATGTATGGGCCACGTGTATTCAGTTGGTGGACAACCCACTTATTAGCAAAAATGTGCCTTTATATTCATTTAAATGCATCAACTACCACATTATTCAGTCAGTGCACTTCATTAGACACAAATATGTTAGCAACAACTTGTAAAACGCTCAGTTTGTCCTCAAAGGTCTAATTAGGGTGGCCTGTTCACAAACCCCCTATCAAAAACGTATTGGATAGGTGACAGGTGGAAGGCCTTCTGCCACGCGTGCGCGCCCTGCATGCGTCACTGCATGCGTCACTGCATGCGTCATGCGTAGAGCAGACCGTGACGGGCTGTATGCGTCACTGCATGCGTCATGCATAGATCAGTCCGTGTAGCGTGCACGCTCTGCATGCGTTGTGCATAGAGCAGAATGCCACGCATGCTCGCCCTGCATGCGTCATTGCATGCGTGATGCATAGAGCAGACCGTGTAGCGTGCACGCTCTGCATGTGTTGCGCATAGAGCAGAATGCCACGCATGCATGCATCATTGCAATGCATAGAGTAGATGCACGCTCTGCATGTGTTGCGCATAGAGCAGAATGCCACGCATGCTCGCCCTGCATGCGTCATTGCATGCGTGATGCATAGAGCAGACCGTAAAACATGCACGCGCTGTATGCGTCACTGAATGCATCATGCATATAAGAGACCGTGACGCATGCACACGCTTAAATAACCACACGTGCATGCATCACGCATATAGACATGAGCAACCGTCCATCATCCACCGATCATGCAGAGAAGCCGGGCGACTTTGTGACTTTGTTTAGGGCTCAAAAGGTCAAAATAGGGAGAGTCGTCCACGAAAATGCATTGGCATAGATTGTAGGTGGAAGCCCTCCCGTTGGGAAACGATAGGCCGAAGGGTCTGGATATTTTAGATTATTGTTGTCTAGAAGCCCCCCATTTATCCCCCAAATGTCCAAAGTTCTTAGACCTTTTTCTGAAAAATCCCCCATCCCCCACCTCTGAAAGCTTCACAAGGCTGTTGAGAGTTATATGAGAGAGAAGGCTGTGTGTAATCTTGTGATTGGGTGCAAAAAACATTCCCTAATCATCTAGGGTGATGTGCTCTAGATATGTTGTCGGGGGCCGCCCGACGGGCCAGAATCTAAAATATGGGACCCCTCGGACCTTTCTGGAAATTTCCTCGTATAGCTTATTTGAATGGCTTTTCCATATGGGTTTCGTGGACGTGGCCCCGACAGGGTCAACCGATCCGAAACCGGGTCACAAGCAACCGTCCATCATCCACCGGTCGTGCGGAAAAGCCGGGCGACTTTGTGACTTTGTTTAAGGGTAAAAAGTTCAAAATAGGGAGAGTCGTCCACGAATCAGTTAATGAAAACGCATTGGCATAGATGGTAGGTGGAAGCCCTCCCGTTGGGAAACGATAGGCCGAAGGGTCTGGATATTTTAGATTATTGTTGTCTAGAAGCCCCCCATTTATCCCCCAAATGTCCAAAGTTCTTAGACCTTTCCTAAAAAATCTACCTCCCCAACACTAAACCTTCATAATGCTGTTCAGTGGTATATGAGAGACAAGGCTGTGTGCTTAATCTTGTGATTGGGTGCAAAAAACATTACCTAATCCTCTAGGGCGATGTGCTCTCGATATGTTGTCGGGGGCCGCCCGACAAGCCAGAATCTAGAATATGGGACCCCTCGGACCTTTCTGGAAATTTCCTCGTATAGCTTATTTGAATGGCTTTTCCATATGGGTTTCGTGGACGTGGCCCCGACAGGGTCAACCGATCCGAAACCGGGTCACAAGCAACCGTCCATCATCCACCGGTCGTGCGGAAAAGTCGGGCGACTTTGTGACTTTGTTTAGGGGTCAAAAGGTAAAAATAGGGAGAGTCTATGCGTCACTGAATGCATGTATGCGTCATGCATAGACCGTGTCGCATACATGCGCTGTTACATCAAACCGTGACGCATGCACGCGCTGTATGCGTCACTGAATGCATCGTGCATAGAGCAGACCGTGACGCATACACGCGCTGTTATAACAGCAGACTGTGACACATGCATGCGCTGTATGCGTCACCGAATGCATCGTGCATAGAGCAGGCCTAGGAGCATGCACGCAATGTAATAACAGCGCGTGTATGCATCAGTGACTTCATAGAGCAGACCATGGGAAGGTGTTCCATGAAAATGTAATGTATACAAGGACATTTTCCACAAAGGCCCTGGGGGTCCCGAGAGACCCCAAACATCACAGTCACTTGCGTCACAGTCCCACAAGCGACATAGTGAAAGGCCAAATGCGTGGGTGCCCAAAAAGTATTTTATATCATTTTTAATGTATTACTCTGCAACCCATTCATTTCAATGGATGAGGCTTGAAAATGAGGCCTTGAACATAAAAGAGGCTTAATAGTCAAAATGAGCATTAAATGATTTGATACCAACATATACGCGAACAATAAAGTGTACTCATTGAATAATGTGGTTTTTGAAACATATAAATTAATATTTTTCAGTTAAACATTGTTAATAAGTATTATGTCCACCAACTTCATACACGTGGCCCATTCAAATAAATTGCAGGTGGACATTTCTCCGTTTTTCGCCAAGTCATGCAGGAAGTGACCACCAGCAATTTATTTGAATGGACCACGTGTATTAAGTTGGTGGACAACCCTTTTTAGGGTATAATTAAATTTTAGGGTATGTCTGTTTAAGTGTACCAACAGACTAACAGGGTCTTTAATGCATATAGATTATTCTAAAGTGTGTCGACCCGGGTGGTCACCTGACCACTTTGGCAAAAGTAGTTGGTTAGTGGACAAAAAGTGCTTTGGTGGTACGGGGGGCGTGTCAGGGGGCGTCGCCCGACAAAAGAGGGACCAATCTGTGAGAGGAAATGGGGTCCCAGGACCACCTGCCAAAGATAGTTGGGTAGTGGGATAAATATCACGTTCTCGGACATCCGGGGGAAGCACCAACCGCCCACCCCTGGACTACGCCAATGCGATGAGCCCCATTAGCTTTAGTTGGGCCGCGGACAGGCTTTGCGCCACCCCACGCGGCGTCCACGAAACCGTTTCCGCGAGCCTGTTAGACCAATGACGATGTGGACTGCTGGCGAAAGTGTGGGACTATCTAGAGTTAAAAAGTGTTGATTCTGGTGTTAATTTGAAAGACATCAGCACTTACAGTGTAAATCAATGGTCAGTGTAATTACAGTGAGTCGATGTTAGATGACACTTGATCGGAGTATATCCGATTTCTGGTCATTGCGCTTTACTTCCTCTTTTACTAATGGCGGACAACCGAGAAGACCGCAGTGAGATACAATTAAATTTTTAATAACTTAATTTTTTTTTTTATATTACTTACTGTTCTCAACATTTCTAATTGTTTTGGACATGTTCAGCTCGCTAACATTACTTTCTTTCTGATAATAGAGCAGATAACTGACTGGAGCTGGAGCCGAGAGAAGCTGCAAAGGTACAATTAATAACGTTGTTTTAAAGACTTAAGTTAATCATGATGAACATATTTAAACTGGGGTTTGTAATATTTAAGAATTTATGGTCGGAGAATAACACATCAATTTCTCTGATTAAAGCGGCCCTCCAACAGTGTGTCAGGGTCTGGACTGAAAACACTCGGATGCAATAGCAGGTAACAAGGTCTTTATTAGGCAAAGAATCACACGGGTGAGTCAGTGAGGGGGTTGACGGGGTTGACGACTGACTGCAAGGCCAACCGGGGAAGAACCGACGGGTAGATGAGGAACTGAGTCACAAGTGATGGCAGGGACGAACCTCCAGAGATCCGCATGCAGATGAGCTGGCGGTGGGAAGGATTCCGGAGCCTCGCAGGCAGAAGGTTTGACGTGCGCCTAGTCGTCGGGGATGATCCAGAGGTAAGGACAGACACGTATAATCCAAGGGTCGCGGATGCGTGGATGGCGCTGGTGTGGCGGAAAAACCCTGTGAGTGTTTATCACGGGAGGGGAAAAACTAAAGCGACAAAAAAATAGTACCTGGGCAAAAATAAAAGAAACACAAGGTTACAAAAAACCTACTAGAAAAATAATAGCACGGAGAAATTCCAGGTGCAAAAAATAAAAAAACATTTATTCACTCGACAGAACAAGACACGGCGAAAACCAAAACAAGAGGGTGACTAATTAGAACAAAAACTAGACTCGATGCTGGGAGTTGGGTACTAGGTGACAAATGTCAATGATCGCACGGGGAACAGTGAGGAGTGAGGTGACTATATAGTGGTAAGACTGATTAACACCAGGTGATGGCACTAAACTAATGAGGGGAGAATTAGTAGCGGCAGGCGGGAGATAATTAGACGAGGACAGCGAGCACGTGGAGCTGTCAGCCAGCCTCCATGTGCTCGGCATTCATACATTCATACTAACACAAAACAGACAAATGACACGTGCTAATCCTGGACCCCAACACGGTGTTTCATGCATTCTGACTTCTTCACAATGTTAAACGTGCTGTCTTCTCATGCTTAACATGGTTAACTTGTCAAAAACGAGTTGGGCGTATTACGTAGTATTTCTGTGCTCGATACACTCCCCCAGCAATCGTACAGGTTTCAGAAAGTTTTTTTCGAACATATAAATCTGTTTCGTAACAATTTTTTCTTTGTCCCTTATTGGACAATTCTCCTGGAAAAGCACGCGCAAGGAGAGCAGGAGAAGGAGCATGCGCAGCCGTCACTTTCACTTGTAAGCAGGAGAGAGAGAGACCATACATTTGGTTGTTTGTTTGTTCACTACATTTGGGTGATGAATGTTATATAAACTGTGGCTATTACGCTGGATTTGGAGATCGTTTGAAACTGATATATGGAGCCGTCCCAGCGCTAAAAGATGCCGGACATGAACCGCATGCGGTGAGTGAAACTGATGTCTGTGTTTCGAGGTCTTTTAAGTATCAATATTTTTCAAGAAATCACCCGTAATACAGTCGCAAATACGTGTGAGTTTACATTTAGGATTAGGATTGAAGCAAGTAAAAATAAGAAGTGGAATTTTATTGGAGTTGCAATCTGCTTATGTTAATAAAATGCTAGGCTATGGGTCCACATTGAGGTTATCACCTAAATAATATTACATTGTACAACAGGTTTATGGTATGCGATAAACTTTTTTAAATGTTTTTAAAAGTGATTGTTGGTGCATTTTACCAGTATTTACCATACTTCATTTACTATATAAACAACTATGAGAATCAGAATCAGATCAGAATCAGAAGAGCTTTATTGCCAAGCATGCTTGCACACACAAGGAATTTTCTTTGGTGTTGGAAGCTTCTAGTACAGACATTCAACACTGTAAGGGACTGAGTGGCCAAGGAAAGGAATCACCAGCTTTGTTATGAAAAAAAATATATATTTTTTTATTCGAACTCCGATCGAAATCTTAAACATAAATTTGTTGCAACAAAATAAAAGTAACATAACGTCCAACAAAGGGCAAACTGCCCAGCAAGGACGCACCCAAATGAACAAACACAGAGCTTATAAAGAAAAAGATGGGCCCATTCTTAAAAAAAATGGGACAACCCTTTACATTTACCACATAACACTAAACACATCAAAATGTAATTAAACAAATACAGCTGAAATCCAACTAAAGGACAGCTACATTTACCACGTAATATAAACAGTAAAGTAAAGAGTAAAGTAAACAAATTATCAAAGATTCCCTTTGGAAAGATCCATAGTAATCAAATATTTCGATTGACCCGAGCGATCAATCAAATCACTGATTTGTGGAGTCGGATAAGAATCAAACCTGGACACTGAATTCAAGTATCGGAAATCGATACAGAATCGAATACTCCCATCTTATTTCGGCACAAGTACTATTGGATGACACCACTCACTGCTCGACGTCTCAATAATCCCCAGGCGACGCATTAGATCAAAGTCCCCTGACGTTGCTCAGGTATCCTATAACTTTGATGTTTCACAACAGCATCAGGCTTTAATACCACATTGTGTTCAATCAGGTTGGTAAACCCAGGACATTCATATGACATGACTGTCATATTGTCATAGAACATTTGTATAGTATTTCCCTAATATTGTATTCTGTATTTATTCAAACTGTATATCCTGCACTTGCTAATTGCACTTCTGGTTAGACCTAAACTACATTTCGTTACACTGTACTTGTATATGACAATAAAGTTGAATCTAATCTAATCTAATTCAGAAAATACTCTTGCGGTGAAGAGAGCTTGTACCTGTGATCGCTGAGAATCTGTTAGATGGTCTAGGCCGATGGCCCCTAGCACAGGCAGAGGTAGATACTGATCACCCGACTCCTCCTCTTCAACATGGCAAATCATCAGAGACTGTGACTTCTCAGGTCTGTGGACACACTCCTTTAACAGATTGACATGCAAAACTCGACTGGAACGATCTTGCCCAGGCATACCGATTTCATAAATCGTGGGAGCAAGCCGTTTCTTAAATTCATATTGGCCCTG
Organism: Triplophysa siluroides; assembly: GCA_006030095.1. NCBI lineage: Eukaryota > Metazoa > Chordata > Actinopteri > Cypriniformes > Nemacheilidae > Triplophysa > Triplophysa siluroides. The sequence goes on along the minus strand of VCII01000041.1, from coordinate 825,756 downwards.
CCACTTCGCCAGTAGTTTACCTCACTTGCCCAAGTACCTTTTGCCAACCCCCAGATTTTCCTCTTGAGCCCGTGGATCATACCAGGTCTTCTGTCGCTCATGGGCTTTTGCCAAGTGACTCTGGGCCAAAGTAGTCATTTCCTGTAGACGTTCCCTCATCTGTAACACTTAAGAGACAACATTTGAAGACTCTTTCCTTTCAGAACTTCCTTCCCACATCTCTTGAAGTAGAGCCAATGGCCCCTTGACGTCATGCCCGTACAACAACTCAAAGGGAGAGAAGCCCTTGGAAGCCTGAGAGACCGCTCGATAAGCAAAAAGAAGGTAGGGCAACCACTGGAATCGAGTGGCTCTGATGTAACACCACCACTCGAACACACTGTGGAATCACCAGTTGTTTCTGTGGCCCAAAAGTATACCTTTTGTTAGTACATATGTCACTGCTTTGTAATTAGGAAGCTCCCCGTTTCACTGCAGCTCTGGCAAATCACTCTTTTTAAAAGGAGGGTATTTTACCTTCTCTTGTCTTTTCTCCCTTCTAGTCTTTCTCCTTTTCAGCTCACCGTCTCGATCTCTGCATTGAAGAAAGGTAGAGCACTCAGCGTATGTCCAGACTCTTCTGACTGGTTCAACTTTGCTCTGGTTACCACCATTTGAGACCTCTGCACTGGGTGTAATAACTCTAGCAACACTGGTATGTCTCGACCCAGAATCACCGGAAAAAAAAAAGTGATCTTTCACCTCAACATAAACAGAAAGTGGGCAATAATCTCTCATCCCCATGTACACAGCAAATAGGCAGTTTGTTCTCTGAGCTAATCAAAGATGGCGATACAAACCTTCTGCTTACATGAGTCTGATCACTGCCAGTGTCATTTAAAACAGCCAGTTTTACACCATTAATCTCTATATCGGCAGTTCTGGAGAAGGTTATGTCTTTATTTACCTCATGACTTGGTACAAAACATAAATGTGTGAGCTGAACGGAGTTCACTGGACAATTTGGCTCGGTGTGTCCATCTTGATCACATAAATAGCATATGGGAAGTCGTTTGGGAGTAAAGTTCAATTTAGCTGAAATCGGTTTCCCCACTGAGGGGTTACCAAAGCACTCTGCCTTCCTTTGCTGAATTTGTGGCCCAAGGATTATTCTTCCCCCTGTCTGAAACAAAGATGTCTGCCAATGATGCGGCTTCAACTGCTGTTCCTGAATTCCTTTCTCTTATCCATACCTGGAGTTCAGGAGACACAATTCTCAGGTATTGCTCCAGAATAATGATCTCGCTCACCTCTTCCACCGGCCCTCCCATTAGCCTGGATCCATTTCCCAGACAGCTCCTTGAGACGACTATAAAGCTCTTTTGGGCTCTCAGAGGGATCTACTGCTAAGGAATTAAACTTTTGCCGGTAAGTCTCAGAATTAACATCATATTTCTTCAAAATGGCAGACTTTAGCTTGTCATAGTCAGTAGACTCACTTAAATCAATAACTGACATACGCTGCTCTTGCTTTACCAGTCAAAAAAGGGATTAAATGCCAAACCCAGTCAGTTTTAATCCATCTACAAACAACTGCAATCAATGTAACTTCAATGTAATTCAAAGGTAACAAGGAAGTGCTCCAAATCATCAGTATCAATCATCTTCTCCAATGAGAAAATATATTTGAGATGGTGGGGGGGCCTACGTTGTCACCAACCTGATTAAAACTTCCCTGATGAGCCAACACTACAGAATGTCCATCTGAATTTACAACGCTCGTTTTGGGCCAGCAAGTGGTACAGCCCAATGGGAACCAATTTGCTTAAATCCTTTGTTCCTGCCCGGACTCCAAATTTCGTCACCGCTGGACGCAGTCTTAGACTCCCATCTCCAGACCAACACCTCACACTGGTAACTTTAAACTCAAAATAGAAACATGTATAAATAACAGATACATTGAAACTAATTTGTGTACACTCCAAATCAGTAACAATGTAAATAAAGATGTAATGCATGTGTAAATAAAGAATTAATGATTACTGAACGAGTTGTGTACTTATTGTTCCGATGACTAAATATTCAAATGGCTAGGTAAACTTTAACTATAACTTAGATCCTTCATATGCAAGTATGTATGTGTATGTGGTGTGTGCGGGAAGAGCGAGAGAGACAACAGACCATTAATTCTTTGGTGCCGCCAGTTTCTGGACCGTCATAAACACAATGACAATACAATATAATAAGATTTACAGTCTAAACGATTCTAAAATATGCATATATAAAATAAAAAGACTATTGTACAGAAAATGGTGGATAGTAACATATAAGAGACATTGTACAGGGTAGTATATAGTAGAATATACATATTAACAGATTGTATGTACACTTGTGCAGATGGATAATGTTTTAATTAGAGGTAGTGTTATGTACATGTAGAAATAAAATGTACATATAATAAGACACTATAGTGCACACTATAGGAGTAGTGAAAGTTGAATATTGCTCTTAAGGAGCAGTCATCTGTTTAGCAGGGAGATTGCCTGGGGGAAGAAGCTGCTTCTGTTTCTGGAAGTCCTGATGTTTGGTGCTCTAAAGCGCCGGCCAGAGGGCAACAGTTCAAAAAGTTTGTGTGCAGGGTGTATGGAGTCAATGATGATTTTTGTTGCCCTGTTTTTCACTCTGGAATCGTACAGGTCCTGTTGTGTGGACAGAGGAGCACCAATAATCTTCTCAGCACTACGAACTGTCTGTTGTAGTCTTCGTAGGTCTTATTTGGTGGCTGAGCCATACCAAACAGTTATTGAAGTGCACAGAACAGATTCGATGACCGCTGAGTAGAACTGGGTCAGTAGCTCCTGTGGTAGGTTGAACCTCCTCAATTGACGGAGGAAGTATAACCTCTGCTGGGCCTTATTTACAATGGAGTCTATGTGGGACTCCAACTTCAGGTCCTGAAAGATGATGGAGCCCAGGAACCTGAATGACTCCACAGTATCCACAGTGCTGTCCAGGATGGTGAGGGGAGGAAGAAATGGAGGGTCCCTTCTGAATTCTACTATCATCTCCACAGTCTTGAATACATTCAGCTCTAGGTTGTTTTGACTGCACCAGGCAGCCAGCTGAGCAACCTCCTTTCTGTAAGTAGATTCATCACCGTCTTGAATAAGGCCAATAACTGTGGTGTCATCTGCAAACTTCAGGAGTTTGACAGAAGGGTCTATAGAGGTGCATTCGTTTGTGTAGAGTGAAAATAGCAGTGGATTTAGGAGCTCCGGTTCTGATGGTACATGTGCTGGATTTAAATTTTCCCAACCTCACTAGCTGCTGCCTGTTCGACAGGAAGTTAATAATCCACTGACAGGTAGAGGTTGGCACAGAGAGCTGGATAAATTTGGGCAGAAGGAGGTCCGGGATTATGGTGTTGAAGGCCGAGCTGAAGTCTACAAACAGGATCCTGATGAAAATCCCTAGTCTGTCTAAGTGTTGTAGGATGTAATGCAGTCCCATGTTTACTGCATCATCCACAGACCTGTTTACTCGGTAAGCAAACTGGAGGGGATCAAGAAGGGGTCTGGTAATGTCCTTAAGGTGGGCAAGTACAAGTCTCTCAAATGACTTAAAGCAATAGGCCTGTAGTCATTAAGTCCAGAGATTTTGGGTTTTTTTCTGTACAGGGAAGATGGTGGAGCATTTGAGGCATGAAGGGACTTCACACTGCTCCAAAGATCTGTTAAAAATATTAGTGAAGATGGCAGGAGGGTGTGACATTGTCTGGGCCTGGTGCTTTTCTGATCTTTTGTTTGCGGAAAAGCTGGCACACATCCTCTTTGCAGATCTAAAGTGCAGGTTGAGTGTCAAGAGGTTTGCTCTGTATGGCCCTTTTCCACTGCATAGTACTGCATGGTACGGTGTGGTACAGCTCACTTTTGGGAGGTTTTCCACTGGGTACAGTACCTAGTACCTGATACTTTTTTTAGTACCACCTCGGTGGAGGTTCCATGCTGTACCGATACCAAAATTTGACGTGTTTACACACAGATCATTCATTGGGCTGAGAGAATCATTACCAGCGTCAATAGATTTGCAACACATGAGTATGCATTTTAATACATAATATTGGCATTTCGTTTTATGCTTTGTGATGGTAAAATAGAGATCGAGACCCTTAACGCAATGCTAAATGCTACTTTAGCTTACCCTTGTGCGCCGTCGAGCAAACCAAAGGATCGTTGTCTGCTCTTTTCTTTAAGATGTCTCTGGTATTTTAGCATTATTTTGTTTTGCTGCCATCCGCCATCAATATGCTCCATTACTTGTGTTGTGCATGTGTTTGTCACGTTCACTACGGCAGTAGAGGCTGCGCAAATATGACGATATGTTTATAATCCCCACCCACTTTGAAGCACTACTATGAAAAAGCGAAGTGAGCCGAAGTGAAATTAACTGAAATGAGCCGAGTCGTACTGACGGTACATCGCAGTGGAAAAGTCCCCAATAATAATAATATGAGAATCCGGGTGTTGCAGGTTTGCAGTTGATAGAGAACGCTTCCAAATACAAAAAGCACATCTTCTTCAGTGTTGTTATATTTTCGTTCATAGAAAAACATAATCGACTACCACGCGCGTCTTCCCTGTTGACTCGGCAATGCGATCTGCTCTGAACAGCTGAAAGGTCCTAAATCCGTGTCGTCGGAGTCTGACGAGCACACCCGCTCACTTTCCCTGCTTGCGTCTTTTAGAGCGTTTGTATAGAGCTGCCTCTCCTCTGAGTAAAATGACCAGTAAAACGTCAGATTATTTTTTAAATTATGTATAAAATTTTAAGGGGTGCATTGCCTAATGTTAAGCAGTTTGTCCTTGATAAAAGTGATTAAAGAAGAGTAGCTCAAAACAGGAAAAATAATAAAAAAATACATAAGTACTAGAGAGCTCCAAACCGAGGCAGCCATCTTGGAAAAAAGTTTGTGAACAAACTTCAATAGATTTGCTTTCTCTTCAACAGCTTTCGTCATGTTGGTTAAAGTTCAGTATCAAGCTGTGAAGAAATGTATTACATTTCTTAACGATTTTACTTTTCAAGATTTTCTCATAATTTTAAGCTTGTGCTTATGTTTAGAAATCTCCTTATAATAAACAGTCATACTCATATAGCAGCTTTATGATGTGATGAGCTGACATCAGAAGTCCAGATTTGTCTCCTGCCATTGATGTTTTACTTAGACATTTACATTTTATTAATATGAATTTTATTTCAGTTAAAAGCAAATTCGGGCTTGCTAGAACTGCAGTTCTTCAAGTCTTTGATGACACGGACACCCAGTGTGAGGGAGGACATCTTCCAAGAATTGATTGAAGCCAGTCCAAATTTATGCTTAACTATAAGATGTCTAGAAGACATTTCTGCTGGCCTGCCTAAGGGTAAATATATAGTGACAATTCAGACATTATTTCAGTTTCAGGAGCTTAGTGTAGCAATAGCCAACTTTGAGATAAAAAAATTATTTGGGAAAGACAAACACATTTACTCTTGTTCATATAGTAGATACTTGTATTGAAATTATGAAACCTTCACAAGGTCCCTCTGCGTACACAACAGATGTGAGCCAAGAAATCCAGTCGTCGAGAAAGTTGAGGATACGAATGCCCTGCTCCCTGAGAGGAGCGAGAGCAGCCTCCGTGACCTGGGTAAAGGCACGGTGAGACAGGGACAGACCGAAGTGCAGGACCTCGTATGCTCGACCCCCGAAGGCAAACCGAAGAAACGAGTCTGTGCCATCGGAGAATTGAGACATGAAAGTACGCGTCCTTCAGGTTGATAGCCACAGACCAATCCTGATGTCAGACAGACGAACTGGCCAGGGCGAGACGAGATGGATAGTCCTTATTAGCCACTGCGACGAGCTGGGGAGCCTATAAAACAGGAAGATTGAATTAAACTTATTGCAACATCCAAACCGACAACATGCTTATTAGACCCCATTCCAACTAAATTATTAAGAGTTACTACCTGTTGCAATTGAGCCCATTTATAACATTATCAACTCGTCAATTAATCTTGGCCATGTCTCAGGACCCTTTAAGCTGGCTGTGATCAAGCCTCTTATCAAAAAAACAAACTTAGACCCCAATGAACTTGGAAGCTTTAGACCGATTTCAAATCTCCCGTACTTGTCTAAAATGCTAGAAAAAGTAGTGTCCATTCAGTTGTGCTCTTTCCTACAAAATAATAACATGCACAAAAAATTTCAGTCTGGCTTTAGACCGCATCATAGCACCGAAACTACGCTCGTTAAAATTACAAATGATCTACTTATGGCATCTGATAAAGGTAACATCTCACTCCTACTCCTGCTCAGACAGATATCAATATGTCCATTTAAAAGGGGAATCGTCAAATCTAACGCAAGTTAACTATGGATTACCTCAGTGATCGGTTTAAGGACCCTTGCTTTTCTCCATATACATGCTGCCCCTGGGCAACATTATTAGAAAACATGGAATTAGCTTCCACTGTTATGCAGATGATACTCAGCTACTGTATATATCTCATCAAGACCAGATGATTCATTCGAAGTTCCCCAAACTGGCAGAGTGCATTGATGGACTCTTCTGTCCTGCGTGGTCAAAAATTGGAAAGAGGCAACTCTAATAAATGTTGAAGTTTATTGATCAGAAACAGCGCGCTGGGTTGTCTCAGTGTCTTACAAAGAACCAACGCAGTGTGTCATTCTAACAACATATTTATAGTGTGTATGTGAGAGGATGTATCTTCTTTCTTCAGGCGGTGCCTCCCTCTCTTGATTCAATCAGCTTCGTTCTCCTTTGTCTGCAAACATCATATGACACCCCACAACACCCAAATTCTGCATAGCTAAGTACTCAGATAATGATATGTGTGTGCATGCACTTCTTTGTTCCACCTTTGGTCTTTGACCCTTTAATTTATTGTCTGCACTCACATTCCTAGAGGCACCAATCAGCATTATCTGCTGCTTCCCAATCTTTGTACACAAGGCTACACACACACACACATACATACCACATCCTGTAGCAAACACATTCCAATCAGCCCTTAACTCCTCAGAGTTTTCTGCCTAAACATTTTCATTAAAACACACACATATTATGTTCATCAAAACTGTAATAAAGAATAAACATTTAAACGTAATAAAACGTATTAAAAAACTCCTTCAGCATCAAAGATATAAAACATTGGATCACTAGTAATTTCCTTCTTTTAAACTCTAACAAAACAGAAATATTACTTATAGCACCAAAAACACGTGGTAACAGAATATCTCAGATTATAACTTGCAAATCGAAGGCTGCACTGTTACTCCGACAAATACAGTTAAATATCTAGGCGTTATATTAGACAGCAACCTGTCATTTAAAAATCACATCTCAAATATCAAAAAAAAACAGCATTCTTCCACCTTAGAAATGTTGCCAAATTATGAAATATTTTATGTGTTGCTGACACAGAAACGCTTATTCATGCATTTGTGCCTCAAGACTTGACTACTGTAATGCTCTTCTTAGTGGTTGTCCTACATCTTCAATAAACAAACTACAGTAAGTTCAGAATGCTGCTGCCAGAGTTCTAACCAGGTCAATAAAATAGGATTACATAACCCCAATTTGATCATCCCTTCACTGGTTACCCATTAGGTATCATATTGATTTTAAAGTTCTTTTAATTACTTATAAAGCCTTAAAGGGTTTAGCCCCTACCTACTTAACAGAGCTTCTATCACATTACAACCCATCACGATCTCTAAGATCTCAAAACTCAGGACTTTTGATAACACCTAGAATAACTAAATCTACCAAAGGGGGTCGAGCTTTCTCATACGTAGCACCTAAACTCTGGAATAACCTTCCTGATACTACTCGAGGGTCAGACACACTCAACCAATTTAAATCTAGAATAAAGACACATCTTTTCAGCCAAGTTTTCACTAATGCATAGTAAATGAACAGCAGCTATGCTAATTGTTCTCTTTCTGCCTCCGCCTCGGGATGCCCATCCCGAGGTAGGCAGAGATTCCGCCGGGCCCAGATGGACGTCATATGCCCATCCCGAACTAGAGATTACGCCAGCTGCGGACTGACTGACCATCCCAGCTTCATCTAAGGCAATTCCATTACCACCAAGAGAAAGGCGACCATCTGACCAATGCAGAGGGCTTTGCGGGTGAGACAGGTTCCATAGATGTCCTGTAGGGGGAGAGGGACACCACTGATCTTCTCAGCTGCTCTCACTATGCGTTGGAGAGTCTTGCGGCAGGACGCGTTACAGGCGCCATGCCACAGTGTGATGCAGCCAGTCAGACGGCTCTCGATGGTGCCTCTGTAGAAGGTGCACATGATGGGGGCTGGGGCTCTGGCTCTTCTCAGTTTGCGGAGGAAGTAGAGACACTGCTGTGCTTTCCTGACCAGTGCTGCAGTGTTGTTAGTCCAGGAAAGATCCTCAGTGATGTGTACCCCCAGGAACTTGATGCTGCTCACTCTCTCCACAGTCGCATCATTGACGGCCAGAGGAGCATGCTGAGAGTGTTCTCTTCTGAAGTCAACAACAATCTCCTTCGTCTTCTCGACATTCAGAGAGAGATTCCTTGTCACAGCACCGCCTGGCCAGTTTGCTTACCTCGCTCCAGTAGTTTGTCTCATCTTTGTTGCTAATGAGAACAACAGCCAATTGCACAGCGAAGAGTTTAGTCCAAGCAGGAACAAATTGTGAGTGAGCTGTTGAGGGATGTTTGTTTTAAATGCTGAACTGAAGTCTATGAACAGCATTCTGTCGTACGAGTCTTTTTTGTCCAGATGAGTGAGTGCAGCATGGAGGGCAGTGGCGATGGCATCCTCGTTCAAGCGCTTGGACCGATATGTAAATTGGAAGGGGTCCAGGACAGACTTGATGTTGTGCATGACTAGCCGCTCAAAGCACTTCATGAGAATAGAAATAAGTGCAACTGGACGGTAGTCATTGAAGCAGGATGGAGATTACTTTTTTTTTAACTGGAATGATGGTGGTAGCTTTAAAGCATGTGGGGACAACAGCCTGACTTAGCGAGATGTTGAAAATGTCTGTGAAGACATCAGTGAGTTCTACAGCACAGTCTCTCAGCACACACCCCAGAATGATGTCAGGACCTGGAGCTTTGTGTGCATTGACCCCTTTGAGGGATCTCCTCACACTGTCCTGGGACAGCGTCATCACCTGGTCGCCAAGAGCAGGTGAAGTCTTCTGTGCAGCGGTGCTGTTTTGTGACTCACAGCGAGCGAAGAAAGCATTCAGCTCATTTAACAGGGAGATGGTGTTGTCACAGGTCTGTGGTGGGGGCTTGTGGTCCGTGATGGTCTGAATCCCCTGCCACAGGCTCCGAGTGTCGCTGCTGTCGCTGAAGCGATGGGCTATTCTCTTGGAGTATTGTCTCTTGGCCTCTCTGATGCCGCGGGCTAGATTGGCCCTAGCTGTCTTCAGGCTCTCCTCATCTCCAGCTCTGAAGGCAGCTTTCCGAGCCTTGAGGAGACTATATACCTCCCATGTCATCTATGGCGTCTGGTTGGCCCGCACCGTGATGGTATTTGTGAGCGTTACATCATCAATGCAGTTGTTGATATAGGCAGTGACAGTCTCTGAGTACTCTTGGATGTCTGTGTTGTTTTTGTATGTGGCAGCCTGCTTAAACATATTCCAGTCAGTGGTGTTAAAACAGTCTTGAAGTACCTCTGACGACCCTTCTGGCCACACTTGTATCTTTTTACGAACTGGTTTGGTGACTTTAACGAGTGGTCTGTATGCAGACATTTGCATGACAGTGATGTGGTCTGAGGTGCCAAGATGGGGGAGGGGTAGGGCCTTGTAAGATCCTCTCTGGGTGGTGTAAACAAAGTCCAGAGTGTTGTTTCCCCGTGTTGGAAAGTATGTGTTGGTGTATTTTAGGGAACGTCTTGGTTACGTATGTAACCTCGGTTCCCTGATGGAGGGAACGAGACGTTGTGTCCCTTATGCCACAACGCTTATCGCCCTCTGCAGTAGTCGTGAGAGGCTCTCAGGCTCCTCAGAACACAGGTAAGTGAATGAAGCACGCCGGCTTCCTTTTATACCGGACATCCGGAGGCGGAGCCCGGCATGCAAATTTCATTCGGCAATTTCATTGGCCTTTTTTAAAAGTAGTCAGAGTTGATAGGTTCCCAAGGGCGAACCCCATCTGTCGTCTTCGACACAACGTCGAGAGACCGACAGAAAGGGAACACACTCTTTAGGTCTGCATGGTTGAAATCTCCAGCCGAGATGAGAAAAGGATCTGGGTGGGCTGTCTGCTGCTCACTGATGTGCTGGTAAAGTTCATTCAGTGCCTCACGCCTGTTGTTGTTGTTGGAGCTGGGAAGTATGAATACAGAAGTATGGCTGTATATTTCCTCAGTATAGAACGGCCGACACTTAATAATCATAAACTTCGCCGGGGATGAGCAGCGTTTGCAGATCACCAACAGCATCGCGGCACCACGCATCATTGATGTAAACACAAAGTAAAAGCACAAAGCAAAAATGTACACACAACACATATTGATGAAAGACAAAGTGCAAATTGCAAAGTGCAACACAACATTTTAGGGTTCACTCCTTCATGGATGTGAAGATTTTTTTATTTAAATAAATTCCCTGATATGCTGTACTTCACCTCATGTTTTGATGGTTTAATCTAGCCTGAAATTATATAAAAAAGCAAATATTGTACAAATATGCCACTGGACATTTCTTTTGGGCACTATTTATGTACAGAAATTAGTGTGTGGCTGTCCATGGTGCTGAAACTAAACTGTAATCCCGATTGCAAATAGAGTGTAAGGCTGTGTTAAATGTCGTGTTACCAAACCAGAAAACTGGTGCATTACATCTGCTTTTGCTTCTGGGGTTGCTGGCTATAGAAAGGCTTGCAGGATGTTAAGACCAAAATATAGGCTACTATCCATCCCTGCTCCACATCCTTTATTCACCACCAACTACTGGACTAGGAATAGGCAAGTAAAAGGTGAATAAAAGGTTCTTAGGAAAAAAGTTCTTACACATTGACAACCCCGAATCTCACAAATGATGTGTTGACTTTACTTAAAATATATGTGTAGCATTTTTGCATAATCCTTTTTAGTAAATTTAACCTAAGGAGATTTTCTGTTAAAATAACAAGAAATATGTGAGTTCACTTGACATTATTTGCTTAAAAAATTATGTAACACCAGTTACCTCAACTTGTAGTGCTTATATAGGGTGTACGTAAATTGTTAAATTAATTTAACTTTATGTTCCTGTGGCATAAAGTATATTAATATAACCAAGAGTTTTTGATGACTGGTTCTATGTCAGTCATTGCATTAGCTTGATTGGCCACAGAAGCACACAACAAACTGTAATTTTGACATGGTTCTGGGTCCTCTGCCCTCTCTCACACTGCCACGTTCATGACATTATTAACAACTATATAAATTACCCAAATTTATTTTTATAAAAAAAAATGAATAATCAAAATGTTCAGGTGCAATGGCTTATGTATATTCCTTTCAGCACTTTGTACTGATAATTTTAAATTAATTGCACTATGAATTTATGTTGTGATTACTTAATTTTTGTAACAAGGAAAGTGGGATGAGAGCCGTGAGACAAGGAGGCGGGGTCGGTGGCGTGAGTGATAATGGGTATTATTAAGAAGTTTTGATCATCATGTTTGGTATTGTTTAAAGGTCATGGTGCGATGGGTAAAAGGGTCTAGTTCTTTCAAACCTAACAAAGAGTATATTAGAGCTTTTTGACTCTAGGACATAACCTGCACTCCTCTAGGAGGTGTGACTTTCTCAGGGAATCTTGTTTACACATAGATTGAGATCTCATTTTATGCTCTCTTCAGTCACGAGAAATCAAACAAACCAAGTTTCTCACTGACCATTGGCTCTGTTACATCTGGGTATATATGGGGCACTGGCAAAAGACTCAGGGAAGCATCTGTAGCCAGAACTTTCCACACTGCAACTGTGTCTCTATTTTGGAAGCTTCTGTAACCAGAACTTCCTACACTGCAACTGTGTGTCTCGATTTTGCCAGGTATGATAAACTTTGTGGTTTTATTTGATTTATTTGACAATCTTTGCTTATTAAGTTAGAATTGTCTTTGTATGCACATTCTATGATTTTAATTGATGTTGTACCTGCCTGGCATAATAAATTGATTTTGTTGATTATATCTGAATTCTTCAGAGTCTGTTATTACCGGTAGATTGAAAGGAGCCTGGTTTGTTACCGCAAAATCAATATGTCAGGATAGGGTGGACTAGTTTATACTAGATTTTAAATTATAAATGGGGGATAACTTATGCTCACATATTTCCATCTATCACCTGGCTTAGCAAGTTGCATGATCGTGACTAAAATAACTATGTTATGTTTCTGAGCAAGCATGTAGTGGTCAGACTTAATGATATTAGTTTACCCATCAACCTCTGACTAAAGATCAGAACTGACGGTTTTGTGTCCGTGAGATCCATGAACCCGGCCAGTGTGATACTCTGTGCGACTGCAGGTCCCAATCAAAGGGATAACTATAAATAATAAAGTATTAAGATTTACAGATAAATTAACTATGATCAACAGATACATTTAAAATGTCATACAAGTTATTTTATATTATAGTGAAATTGGATAAATAATAATTGAAAATATTATACATTTATATAATAATGTAAATTGAACTAAATTGTAACAGTTCTTAAATAACTTCATGTAGAAATCTCTGAGGAAAAGCAGAACACGAGATACTTTCACCCACGCCATTGGATTCCGTCGCTTGGCCGGTCTTTTAAACCAAGACGTTCCCTTTCTGTCGGTCTCTCGACGTTGTGTCTAACCGACAGATGGGGTTCCTATGGAAAACGCCACGGTGCTGTGCCGCGTCACAATCTCTAGCAAAGCGATGCTGACTGGCCTGAGCGTGTCAGACGTGAGCACTAGCGCGAAATTATAACGGGCAGGGGGTCCCAAAATTTTGGAAAAGTGGGAAGCCCCTGCCACTGGCCGTCACAGGCGGAGGCCTTGATTCTCTAACAGCGAGAAGCTGCCCCGCAGCGTAAGGGCCACTGGGGAAGCGCTATTTCTACACTGAGAAAACACGCTACAGAGACCACTTCCTACCGTTGGGTAGGAGCTGGTTTTATGGGGAGAATGTAGAACCTTGCGAAGGTGTTGGGCATACCCGCAGCTCTGCAAATGTCTGTCAGAGAGGCGCCCTCAGTGCCAGTGGGCACGGGCGACCAATCTCTGTTTGGAGACAGCCCTCCCCTTTTGCTGACATCCAGAACAGACAAAGAACTGCTCAGACCTCCTAAGCTCTGTGTGTGGTCCAAGTAGAGGCGCAACGTGCATACTTGACACAACACGGATGGGGTTGGGTCTTCCTCCTGCACCTGCAGGTTCACCACCTGGTCCCAAAGGGGAGTGGATGGGAACTTTGGGCACGTAGTCAGGCTGGGGTCTCAGGATAATGTGAGAGTGTCCGGGCCCGGACTCTAGGCAATCCGTGGACACGGAGAATGCTCGTAGGTCCCTACCCTCTTGATATAAGCGAACGCCACCAGGAGAGCCGTCTTCATCGAGAGATGAGAAAGAGCGCTGTCTCTGAAGGCCCGCTCGTTGACTCACGAGAGAGCGCGTCGTCTGTCTGGTTCAGGTCTATGGCGTCCCATTCGGTCCAAAAAAATGACTACCCAGCACACACACGTCTCACTCAACGTGACGTCTGCGTCTGCCGAGCGTGACGTCTGCGTCTGCTGATTGACTCGTTGGTCTGCCGAACGTGACGTCTGCGTCTCACTGAACGCGACGTCTGCCTGAACGTACAACCAGTTTAATGTTTTTACATTGACAATAACTTTAAACAGTTATTAACTGAGAGTAAACTTATTCTTTTTCTTTTTGGAATAGTAAATAGAAGTTTGAGTATGTTGTTATCATTTGACTGATCTCACATTTAACAGAATGTCAAGTAAACAACAGATTATCGTTAGTTCCTCGGACAGACGCAGACGTCACACGTTCATTGAGAGGAATGTGTGAAGTGAAAGTTAACAAAGTAGACGCTTGACACACTGCATTAAGCCGTGTACAATACGTGTTAGCAAAAATGAAAACAAATTACTTCACTGCTACACGTGAATGACACGTGATGCCTAACTGGACGCTTCACTGCTGCACGTGATTTACGTGATGTCTACGTCACGTCAACGTCTTGTCTGCGTCTTGAATTCAATGCAATAAATAGCAGAATAAAAAAAAGTTAAGACGTGGAGTTAGACGTTCAGTGAGACGAATGTGTGCTGCAAAGTCATGTATTTGGACCCTTTGGAACGCCATACAGGTCGCCCCGGGATGTGTGTGGCACGCAGGGAGGCGTCGGGCGAGTTGTGTTAACTGCCGTGGGCGAATGCCGCCCTGGTGGTTGATATACGCCATGGCAGTTGTGCTGTCCGCCCGGACCAGCACGTGCTTATCCTGCACGAGAGGTTGTAGCCTCTTCAGTGCAAGTACCAAAGGTGTCTCTCCTGATCCACAAGTGTGGACATCATCCGACCCAGGGCCTGCGCAGTCACCTTGGTCGCACATAGGGCGAGGTCGGTGGCGGTGCGGAGTTCCTGCATAAGCGCTGGGTCGGTCTTGGTCCCTCGTCAAGCTCTTTCAACGCCCTTGGCCGGATGGACCTGTAGGATGGCTATGACGTTGAGAGAGGAGGCAGTTTGGCCCGCAGCAGTGTAAGCTGCCGCAACGGCACACTCCACCTTGGGGACATCAACATAACCTCTAGCTGCCCCACCATCGAGGGAAGAAAGGGCAACGGAGCTAGTGTGACGTGTACACGCCGAAAAGGGGGCGTTCCAGGTCTTACTGAGTTCCTCATTCACTTCCGGGAAATACGGCACCGGGGGCAGGCGAGTTACCACGTATCCAGCCGCGAGCGTTGGGGGAGAGGCAGTGCGGTGCACTGCAACCCAATGATCACGGCGACCCGGGAAAGCATGGCCGACATTTCGACGTCCGCCTCTTCCTGGGCTCAACCCCCTAAGGGAGGGAGCTCAGCGGAATCGTCGGGGTCGGATGCCAGTAAGTCACCCTTCGATGCTGCAAAGGACATCTCATTATCATCACGCATCGTTTCCGAATATGTGGCTGAGGAACAAGACGGGGTGGGACCGTCTCTTGGGGAATGGTCAGATGAGCGAGACGAGGTGCGAACGGTCCACGAGCCAGTGGCTGACGGATTAATGCTCACAGTAATCCCTATATCAACCTTGCTGCTCGCCTTAGCGGACGGCAGGGCCGTAGCCACTGCTGTCACGGAACGAGAAGCAGACGAGGTGGTGGCTGGGTCCCGAGAGAACACAGCCACCCGTGACCACAACGTCTGAATCGCCATCCACCCGCAGTGCGGGCATGACGTATCCACGAAGGCTGCCTTAGCGTGCTGGAGACCCAAGCACTTGAGGCAGACATCGTGTCTGTCCCCCTCCTCGATGAGTGTGTTGCACCCACGAGAACAGCGGGACATGCCTCGCTGGAGAAATTAGCTCTTTTAGAGAAAAACCTGAACACTTCTGAAACTACCAAGACGCCCAGGGGAAGTCGCTGCAGGAAGGGACAGTCCGCTGCACCACGTCGTTCATAATCCAGCAGTAGTTGAAAATCAGAGACTAATTGATCATAGTATCGAAGGCTCCGAAGAACAAAAGGTGAATATATATATTTATCCGGGGGCGGAGTCCGGCATGCAAATTTAATTCGCCAATTTCATTGGCCTTTTCAAAACTAGTCAGAAGATGATAGGTTTTCAAGTCAAACCTCATCTGTCGGTTCGAAACAACGTCGAGAGACCAACAGACAGGGAACTAGAGTTATCCAACTAAACCATAAAACATTAGGGACTCCGAAACAACAACTGACAAAAATGACAAATGAAACACTAGGGATACATATACACATGGGATAACAAGCGGGCAAACAAGGAAAACCTGACAATAATTAACACTGAACCAATAATCAAAGAAACTACAAAGAACTGACATCATGACAACCCAGAAAGACAAACTAAATGTCCAAAAGACAGGGGGCAGATGTTTGCTGTACTGCACACCCCTACTTAAGTCAAACACACACTGATGGTACCGCTGAGCATGTTATTTGAGTGTGTGTTGACAAATTAGAAAAAGTTCATCTGGAATGTTGATCACATTTATGGATGCCCTGTAGTGAATCACAACACCAAAATAACAAAATTAAAAATAAAAAACAAAACATATTTTAGTGGTATGTTGTCAGTTATTTAAAATGTTTAAAATATGTGACTAAATTTAATTGTGAACAATTAATTTTCATTTGGATGCTTATTGGCAAATGACAAATTAAATCATCTACTTCAGAAGATAGTAGTAGGTTGTACTCCAGAAGTATCAATATACAATAAAGAGGAAAGTATGTTCTTTATCATTCAAGTGATGCGTAGCCTTTAGATCAAAATACGAACCCTAACAAACCCTTACTTGTTACAAAAAAGACAACTAAAGTTGGTTGAAAAGGAAATCGTGGAAAGTGTTTAAATGCTTTTCTCCATTGTTTGAAGGAGATCCCAACAACAATTGTTCATCTCTGGTAAATGCTGTTAGGGTTATAGTGAGTGGTACAAGTGCTGAATAATTAATATACAGCCACAACACTATTCAATATTTAAAGTACATATTTTGTCAAAACTACAAGCAGATGTCACTATGGTTTTGTGGGTTATTTTAACCATACTTTAATAGTAGTTGTGTGATGTTTGGCTTTTTAGCTTTTAAATATGTATCCAGCTCGTCAAGGACATTGACCAAATTAGGTAAGCTGATGACTTCATGCTTGTGTTTAATGCTGTAATGCTGCTGACGGATCGGTGCTTTGCTGCATTCCCCGCCAGCTGTCTATATTATGCGGCGTGCTATCGGTCCACATGCTATCGGTGCCTGCATCAAAAACCTTGACAGCTCAGTTAGATACCAGACTGCGTGCATCGACTTCTGCTCATAGCTAAACTTCGCATGCCACAAAATCAATCTTCCTAACACTTGGCGCAACAGTGCGGCACACGCGGGGAAGACAGGAGGGGAGCAAGGCGATAGCTGGAATCCTGTCTGCGGTGTCTCCACAATGTGGCAGTATAAAGAGATTTCGAGATGCAGTCGGTTCGTAAAGCGTTCCCCGAACAGTTCGTGACCCACTGCTGCACCTTCACTGTTTACCTCTCACCGAGCGCGTCTGACGCGTGGAAAAGGGTGCAATTGTCAAAAGGCGGAATGATCTGGACTCTGAAGTACCACGAAGAGGCAGAATCATGCTAGTCTTCTATCAACTCCATTCTTCTACTCGTAAATCTCCAACCAACCAGGCTAAAGATTAAGATGTTTTCATGGATGCGCTCATCTAGGATACATCCCTGTCTCGTTTAAAGATAATGCATCAAGGGAAATTTGCTACATTTAACAGAAACATTTGAATCTTTCTTCCCTTTTTAATCTGAAGTGTTTATTTCATTAATTGAATTGCAGCTCAAAATGAAATTTCCAACGGAAAACCCAAGAAAACCAGGAAACTGGAACCCCGCACCAGGTAGGTACATTCATATCTAAAATGCGTGTTCTGTATTTGCCTTGCCGTACATCTTAGTATGCTGCATTTTAGACAGAAGTTATAGAAAGCATAATGACGCATACACACGCAAGGGCAGCCTATCGTTATGAAAGAGCGATTACATAGCCTACTCATTTAAATAGTGAAACCCAATTCATTTAATCACAAAGCGAAATTATATACCAGGTTGCCTACTAATGGGCGGTGTTGTTAAATGTGATCAGCTCGTGGTTCAGTATCAACGGTATATGTTTACATTGTAATGATATGCATTTATCAGTGGCCATTCCGATGAAGATTCATATCCACGCATTTCACATTCAAAGAGAGGTGTTCCCCGGAAGATGAATCAGTCACGACATTAAATAGGGAGCTTTCAAACACGTTGGTTGTTTGGTGCAGTATCAATGAAGTCAATGCGACACTATGTGGTAAAATAAAAATATAGCTTTACAAGCGATTTTTAACAAAATGGAACCAATTCCACCTACGAGTACAATGCAGTGATAGGATAAATGCAGAATAAAACTTCAAGAAACTCACACGTTACCTAATATTACTGTGTTGCGATAAATAGACTAGTTCGATCGGTTATTTGGTTTATAAGAGAATTAGTAATAATCCACATGCTCTTTGCCTGATGCGTATTTTACGAACTGTAGCATAAGCCTTTTCGTCAATTGCAACCACATGGTTGCACAATATTCAGAGAATATATTTCTTTAAGATTTTTTATAAAAGTAAGAAGTACACTCTTAATGTTATTTCTCTTGATATTTTTTATATAAAGATTTAAATAAAGTAAACACTCCTTTTATGCTTTATCTATTTTTTTATCTAAATTTACAGCAGTAGCCTAACATTGCACCCTATTACTGTACTGATGCTTTCTGCAATGAGCCCAAAAAGTGTGTGTGCATGTGTGTGTGTGTGTGTGCGTGTGTGTGTGTGTGTGTGTGCGTGCGTGCGTGTGCGTGCGTGTGTGTGGTATGCAGCATAGATTGGAGTCTGCATTTGGATCCATTAACTGTGAAAGACTTATACGTTACACATCGAATGTGGTTACATTCATCTAATCATCTGCAATAAAAGGCCAAACAAAAGAACTAATCAAGTACAAACCGAAACAACAGCATAAATGGGATACAAAGTTGCATCATCTTTGACCATTTTTACTTGTTTTGATTTAAGTTAACTATTTTCCAAATGATGTACAGTAAGTGAAAACTATGTTTTTTTTTACTTTTCCAATAGTGTCAGTGCAGACCAACCTGGTGCCACCAAAGAAGGTTCAGCCAGGGATGTTGCAGTCAAGCCTGGTTCAGGCCAGCGTGGCCACCATGCAGAACCCAATGGGGTGCCCATTACCTCGCCTTTCTGTCTCACGTCCCTCAAGTGTGGTGGCCAGTATGGAAGCAGTTGTAGATGGCTCAGCCCTGCTCACAGTCATGAAGTGGAAGACCGTTCTAGCTGTGTTTGTGGTGGTGGTTGTATATCTGGTAGTCGGTGGTCTGGTTTTCAGAGCATTGGAACAACCCTTCGAGAGCAACCAAAAAGATGCCATCACCTTTAAGAAAGCTGCTTTCCTGCAGAAACATCCCTGCGTGACCCCCAACGAGCTGGAAGAGCTCATCAAGGTAAGACCGTTGCTTGTCAGTGGTGGAGATCACGGATCACGGATCAATAGTCGGATCACGGATCTAGTGTAACAATAGAGCTTTATCGATTTGTCTGAAATGTGAGCTTCACTCATGCAATAGAAGGGAGGGTGCAATGCTAAGAAGAGCAACAGATGGAAATAAATGTGAAAGAAATTCACTCAAGCCACTGGAGTTGGAAGAATTTGATAAAAAAGAATTTTATGGCAGGAATTATTGGTGTTGTAGCATTATGGAAGATTCATTTTAGATTTTTAAGAATTCTCATTTACGAGATGTGTTACATTGGACCTTTTCGAATTGGTTTCAGCAAGAAAGTACTTCACTCTAACAGTACAGGGACATGCATTATCAATATGCATGAAGATGCTAGAGCCTAAGGGACAATGAACGATAAAGAGACGAAGCATAAGCATACATTCACACACTCTCGTATGACATAGCATACATGTTCATATTGCTGTTATTGTCGATTGGACAAAAATAATATTTTGATGTTATCGCATCACAGTTTCGAGAAAATTGAATGTCATCCAGATCATTGAGAAATACTATTTCTCAGCATTTTATACAGACACATTCTGTATAGCACAGCCAAACCCTATATGATGACCTACCAAAGATTAAAAAGAATCTAAACATACCTTTATATTAATACAAAACAGCAAGCCATTTACACAGATCTGTTCATAAGTAGCAAATCTGTGCGTCGCCCTTCAGGCCAAAAGGCTGTCTCAATAAAATGGATTATTCACAGATAATGCATTTGTCAATTTACATAAAAATGACCTGTAGTGTGTTCCTTGTGGTTAAGCATATGGAAATCAATGATTATCCTTTGGGGTGAAAACAGTATCAAAACCTCACACAAATACACACGAAAGATTCAGACCCGCACAAAGTAATTCACAAATGCACGCGAGCGATCCACACATACACAGCAACCCACACGCGCTCTATTTACAAATGCACTCATCCTAATGCATACATGTACACTCCACAAATATACTTATCTGTACTGTAACTGTAATTTCATTCACAAAAATCCCATGTGCTTTGTATTCTGATTTATTCATTATTTATTTGCTTTTGCTCCTGTGGATTCTTTTGAGACTGTTGTTCACAAATGCACCGAAGCAGATCAGTGCCCTCAATGGTGACGTCAACTACGATATAGCGTACTCCTAAAGAGGGCCCTAACCGGCCTTATAGACTACACAGTTTTAAGTTACTACCAAAGGCCTGCATTTTTATTTCAGGATGTTATCTGTTCTGGATAATTTCTATTAAACTGTAAACATTTGTCTCAAGAATTCCAGCCAGACAGCTGGATATACAAAACAGTTAAATAACATCTGCCTTTACAGGTATCATTACAAGCCATATGCAACCATTATAAGTAGCCATATTAGTATTAATAGGCTACAGTAAATTGTTTTTAACATTATAGATCCATTTTTACATTTTTCATAAGATTAAAAAAGACAATGGCATTTAAAAACCACGGATTACTTTGAACAGTGACCCTCATAACATCAATAAACTACTTCAGTGCAATGCAGAAATGGTTAATATGACGGTGTGCCTTTTTTTTTGTTCTACTAAATCATCACAGACATCCCTGTAGTGTACCACCAAATTTTATTTGTAATTAAATGGATCATCATATCATTCACTTTAACTCTTACGTTTAGCTCCTGCTCATGTAGGCTTATACACAAATAATGACATATGTTATTCATGTGAGGTACGCAAGACAAGTCTCTACTGTGCTGCTGAAGCAAGGGATTAAGTTTGATTTTGTTATTGATGGGGGACATAAAATTGGTCTGCAGAGCCGCATTGTCACTAAAGTTTATGAATGAAATTCCTTAGGAGGTGGAGGTTGCTGACAAAAGAAAAATTACTTTGCCGGTCTTCCCAGAAAACAAGCTAAAACTGTCAGGATTCCATCACCATCTCCCTCCACTCATTCCCTCACTCCGCCCACTCAGTCATTCACACGCTCATTGTCACCCGATTACTAATCACTATCACCTGGACCTCATCAGCAGTGCACCCATTTATACCAGAGACCAACATTCACTCATTGTCTGATCTCGTCTACACATGACACAGACTCAATACCATACTTACCTGCATTCCTACCTGCGATCCCGATCTTCTCAGCCTATCTTCATTCCGTCTGCCAAGGAAGATCATCATCATCATCATCATCATCATCATCATCATCATCATCATCATCATCATCATCATCATCATCATCATCATCATCATCTGCAAGATAAAGAGAGAGAAAGAGACTTGGTTATACTACTGATAAGTTGTCATCTGTTATTTCATCTTACTGGTCATTCACCTGTTTCGCTGTACCGATCCATTCTGCAAATTAAAACATATAAACTTACCATTCTGTCTGCTTCGTCTCTGCCAAACCTGACAGAAGATCAGACCACCATGCAGAATCCTTCGGAATCCGCGGCGAATTCACCGGTTAATCCAACCACCTCTCATCAACCCACCTCTTCAGCTTCACTTCCTCAAACGCCTGCTGCTTCGTTCACTGCCTCAGCGTGTCCCATGGCCCGACCAACTACATTCTCCGGTGAGGCGGAGGACTGCAGTGGGTTTCTTCTTCAGGTATCTTTGTATTTCTCCATGCAAGAACAGTTATTCGCTAACGATTCAGCTCGTGTGGCTTTTATCATCTCACTATTGTCTGGGCAAGCACTGCAGTGGGCACAGTCGCTGTGGAACTCAAATTCAGAAGTCGTCCAATCCCTTTCCGCCTTCATACAACATTTCAAAGAAGTTTTCGGTCAAGCTGCTGCCGATCTGTCAGTTCATGATCAACTATACAATCTTCGTCAAGGCAAATCTTCCGTGAGTACATTCTCCTTACGATTCCGTACCTTAGCGGCATCCAGTGGATGGAATGAGACAGCATTGATCACAGCCTATCGTCATGGTTTGAATTTTAACATTCGTCAATTGATGGTGGTTTATGACGACAGTCTGGGGATTGAGAAGTTAATTCAAAAATCCATTCGAGTTTCGCAAAGATTATCAGCCTGTGACTCTCCGATTCCCACTGTATGTCCTCCGCCCTCGCTTCCATCAGTCTCCTCCTCCAGCACCAGAGCCTATGGATCTTGGCTCCGCCCATCTCCCAGCTTCAGAGCGTCAACGACGAATTCTTCATAAACTATGTCTCTATTGTGCCTCTGATAATCATCTTCTCAGCACTTGCCCTATTCGACCTCCATGCCCAGCGGTAAGCACTATTCAAGTCTCTCCTAAAGTGGAAGCCTTAAATCGCACCCACTGTGCATATATTAACCTCTCGCATTTGTGTCTCAGCGCAAGCCCTTATTGACTCCGGTTCGGCGGGGAATTTCATCTCCACCCAGCTTCTCCAAAAATTGAACATCCGCAAACATCGCAACTCCCAAGACCTCCTTATACAAACCATCCAGGGAAAACCGCTGGGTCGAGGTCGAATTCGTCACTGCTCACCTACTCTGACGCTGCGCGTAGGTTGTCTGCATTCTGAAGAAAAGAAATTTCCTTTATGGTGCTGGAGGAGTCCACCGCTGAACTCATCCTGGGACGCCCCTGGTTAGTACAACATCAGCCGACGCTCCATTGGAAGTCTGGTGAAGTTTTGCGTTGGGGCGAGTCCTGTCATTGTCCTGTCTATCTACCATTAAGAAAATATCATCATCTTCATCATCATCATCATCATCGTCGCCTCAGAAGAGGTCCAAAGTTCCTGTTTGTTCCACCTCGGTTGAGAGCCCTGAAGTAGATCATCAAGTAGTAATTCCAGTGGAGTACCAGGCGTACCAGTAGGTGTTTAGCAAGAAACTGGCTACTAAACTACCACCTCATCGGCCATGGGACTGCGCAATCGACTTACTACCTGGAGCCACTCTACCTAAGGGTCGTATCTATCCACTGTCCATCCCGGAGCAGAAGGCCATGGAGGAGTATGTGGAGGAGGCTTTACAACAACAGTTCATCCGCACTTCGACCTCCCCTGCCGCTTCTAGCTTCTTTGTGGGGAAAAAGGAGAGGCTTGAGGCCCTGCATCGATTATCGTCATCTCAACTCTCAAACCGTCAAATACAGCTATCCCCTTCCTCTGGTCCCAGCTGCCTTGGAGCAGGTGCGTGGGGCTTGTGTATTTTCGAAACTAGACCTTCGGAGTGCATACAACTTGATTCGGATACGGCATGGAGATGAGTGGAAGACGGCGTTCGTCACCCCATCCGGCCATTATGAATATCAGGTTATGCCCTTCGGGCTGTCAAACGCTCCAGCGGTCTTCCAGGGGTACATGAACGAAGTGTTCCGTGAGTACCTCAACCGCTTTGTGATTGTCTATATTGACGATATTCTTATCTATTCCTCTTCAATTGCTGAACACCATTATCATGTAATTCAAGTACTAGAGAAACTGAGAGAACACAAGCTCTATCTGAAACTGGAGAAGTGTGAGTTCCATATCACCTCTGTTCAGTTCCTGGGATACATCATTGATCAGCATGGTATCCAGATGGACCAGAGGAAGGTGGAAACAATCCAAGACTGGCCATTACCCACTTCGGTTAAAGAACTTCAAAGATTCCTCGGTTTTGCAAACTTCTACAGAAGATTCATCAAGAACTACAGTCTCATCAGTGCTCCTCTCACTTCTTCTTTAAAAAAATCGACCCAAGTCTCTGTCCTTGAATCCCACTGCCATCCAAGCCTTCCAGCGCCTCAAAGAAGTCTTCACGACAGCACCAATCCTCATCCATCCCAATCCTGAACTTCCCTTCATCGTTGAAGTCGATGCGTCTTCCACAGGAGTTGGAGCGGTGCTGTCACAGCGGCAGGGTGAGCCTCCCAGACTCCATCCATGTGCCTTTTCTAAAAAGCTGTCCCCGGCGGAGCAGAACTACGACATCGGTAACCGGGAACTGCTAGCCATAAAACTGGCTTTAGAAGAATGGAGACATTGGCTGGAGGGAGCTAATCACCAGTTCGAAGTAATTACAGATCATCGCAACTTGGAATATCTTCGTGAGGCAAGAAGATTGAATCCTCGCCAGGCCCGCTGGGCACTCTTCTTCACTCGATTCAATTTCGTTGTTACTTACCGTCCAGGAAGTAAGAATTGCAAGGCAGACGCTCTTTCCAGACTCTATCATTCATCTTCGGAGGACATCAGTACTGAAACCATCCTCCCTCCAGCCTTAATCCTCAGTCCCATTCTCTGGGACATCGATCAGCAAATCTCTCAAGAGAATTCTCGCCATCCTGCTCCGCCCGGAGGTCAAGAGGGGCGTACTTTCGTACCTCAACATCTTCGTACTCCCCTTCTGGACTCTGCTCACACAGCTCCGGCCTCTGGACATCCAGGTAGCAAGCGTACCCTCTCGCTCCTCAGTCAGCGGTACTGGTGGCCGTCTATTTCCGAGGATGTCGCCAGATTTGTCCGCGGCTGCTCAGTCTGCGCCATATCCAACACGCCCAGAAAACTACCTGAGGGTAAACTTGTGCCTCTACCTATCCCCAGACGCCCTTGGTCACACATCGGAGTGGACTTCATGACTGACCTTCCTAGATCCGGTGGATTTACCTGTGTGCTCATTGTGGTGGATAGATTTTCCAAAGGCTGCAAGCTGATACCTTTACCTGGTTTACCCACAGCTTTAGAAACTGCTGAAGCATTGTTTCATCACGTATTCAGAAACTTCGGCATTCCAGAAGACATCGTTTCGGACAGGGGACCCCAATTCATCTCCGGGTGTGGCACGCCTTCTTCAAGCTCCTCGGGGTCACTGTCAGCCTCTCATCAGGATATCACCCACAGACTAACGGCCAGACTGAGCGGAAGATTCAGGAGATTGGACGTTATCTGCGGACTTATTGCCACCAGTACCAAGACAGCTGGAACCGATACCTCCCCTGGGCTGAATACGCCCAAAATTCCCTCACTCAACGTACCACCGGGCTCACCCCCTTTCAGTGTTTCCTTGGATACCAGCCACCTTTCTTCCCTTGGTCGGGTGAGCCCTCGGAGGTTCCAGCTGTCGACTTTTGGTTCCATCAGAGCGAGGGGGTATGGGACTCAGCTCATGTGCATCTACAACAGGCAGTGCGGAGACACAAGGATCAAGCGGATCGTCGACGCTCCGATACACCTCAATACCAACCTGGCCAGAAGGTATGGTTATCGACGAGGGACATTCGCCTCCGCCTGCCTTGCCGTAAGCTGAGTCCTCGATTCATTGGACCTTTCACCATCCAAAGGCAGTTGAACGAAGTAACATACAGACTCAACCTTCCACCACAGCACAAGATCTCTCCTTCCTTCCATGTCTCTCTCCTCAAACCCTTCACTGAACCAGTCTCTTCTGTTCCCTCAGATTTACCCTCGGATGACGCGCCTCCTCCTCCCGTTCCTGTGGAAGAAGAGCCCATCTACACAGTCCGATCCATCATGGACTCCCGGCGGCGAGGTCCCCGTCTGGAGTATCTGGTGGACTGGGAGGACTACGGTCCAGAGGAACGTTCTTGGGTACTCCGTGATGATATCCTAGATCCTGCTATACTCTCCCAGTTCCATGCTGACCATCCTGACCGCCCAGCTCCCAGGGGTCGTGGTCGACCTCGTCGCCGGCAAAATCTCCCTTCTTCCCAGCCGTCAAGAGCCGCCTCGGGAGGGGGGGTAATGTCAGGATTCCATCACCATCTCCCTCCACTCATTCCCTCACTCCGCCCACTCAGTCATTCACACGCTCATTGTCACCCGATTACTAATCACTATCACCTGGACCTCATCAGCAGTGCACCCATTTATACCGGAGACCAACATTCACTCATTGTCTGATCTCGTCTACACATGACACAGAGACTCAATACCATACTTACCTGCATTCCTACCTGCGATCCCGATCTTCTCAGCCTATCTTCATTCCGTCTGCCAAGGAAGTTCATCATCATCATCATCTGCAAGATAAAGAGACTTGGTTATACTACTGATAAGTTGTCATCTGTTATTTCATCTTACTGGTCATTCACCTGTTTCGCTGTACCGATCCATTCTGCAAATTAAAACATATAAACTTACCATTCTGTCTGCTTCGTCTCTGCCAAACCTGACAAAAACAAACTGAATTGTTGCAAGAAATGGAATCACTGGTTCCAAACCAATTATGGTCTATACATGACACATTTGTGGGACTAATAAAATCTGCTACTCCTGTAATAATTAAAACAAAACGAGGAGCTAAATTACCAAGAAAATATCATTACCCGCTAAAACCTGAAGCAATTAATGGCATCAGGGACACTATAGAAGGATTAATCTCAACTGGGGTATTGATTAAGAGATGAACAGTTATTACAACACTACTGTTCTACCTGTTGCTAAGGCAGATACGTTAAAATGGCACTTAGTCCATGTTCCAAGAGATGTTAATGAAATGTTTTTTCTTTGCTCTGCCTTTTTTAGTATTCCATTGGCAGAGGAGAGCTGGCCTTGTTTTTGCCTTTACTTATGAGGGTACACAAATATCCTATACTCGAGTCCACAAGGATTCCGCCATAGTCGTCATATTTTCAATCAATTGTTAAAAACTGACTTTAAGACTTGGTACTGGACAGCACAGTCCTTCGGTATGTGAATGATCTGTTCATTTGTGCACCTACGTTTGAACAATGTCACAAAGATTAAGTCTTGACTAAACTGGCTGAAGGAGGTCATAAGGCCTCAAAAGCAAAACTACAGTACTGTCTCCCTCAAGTGGAATACTATGGAAGAACAATTGTGTATAAAACCAAAGCAATATCACAAAGTCAATTAGAAGGGATAAGTAAGGCACCTCTGCCACAGACTAGGTTTAGCTCAGACTGGATAGAAGATTTTTTAATCAAAACTGCCCCCCTTGAGAACACGAATGAAACAAGCAGGACATCAGAACCTGAGAGCCCAAATAACATGGAGTAATGATGCAATAACTGTCTTTTGATTCTTCACCCAACCTGGTCATCGTCCAGTTATAGAGAAAGGAGGATTCTGATAACCACTCGTTACTCTTTGCCTATTATGCTGTGGGGATATGAGTGCGGACACTGTCCAGTCACTGAACGAGTTGAGTGGAGCACGGGGACGGCAAGAAGAACCGATCTCTTTTAGTGAGGGCGGAGGCCACCCACTGGCTGAACATAGGTAGCTTTAAGTTTTAGTTACCCTATAGTGTTTAATTTAGGGACCTCAACCGTTCAGGAGATCAATGTGGAAACGTGTGGTGCCATTAACAATTCAAGACCAGTGGCTACTAGACCTGAAGACACCGGAGTCAAGATATTTCCTATTTGAACCAACAGCATTTTGGCCAGTAAGACCGACAGAGGCCGACTACTGATATGTAGATTGAGAGGAATCTTGGAACAGGATAATAGTATTTTGGCAATTTTTGCAATCACTGCGAGGACATCTCTAGACAACAGAGAGAACCTTGGATTTTGATTTTTTTTGCAAAAGCAAGATCTTATCTTCGGCCAGTACTGTGCACTACTGAGCATTCTGCATCAGGACGACAGCATCTTTGCGGCATTTACCACTAAAGCTATCAATACCCATTCTCTTTAATCACCCATGGAATGACCTCATTTGTTGGTCAAACAAAACCTAATTTTCGACCAGTACTTGACAGAGCCACAGGACATTTAACAATACAGCATACCAAGTTTGGCTGCACTACCTGGTGATAAAGCACAACCTGGTATAATCTAAATTAGATATTGTCTAATAATGGAGCGGCAACAGCGTTTATGGCATCCCTAAGAGGCTCCCAGGACTTTGTGGTTTATTGGCCACAGCATCTGTGTTGATAATTTTGACATGTGTGATTATTTTACCCTTCATTATGAGAAAAGACACTGTTCACAAACATTCACCCAATGCCTTTTTTAACACGCTGACGCTGCAAATGCTACCTTTAAAAATGAAGATACAAATATCACTTCAAACAAAACTGATATTGTGGATGCTACTTTGGAACCAACTGGCCTCGGAATTACTAGAGAGTCTGCGCCCAAGAAATGCTACAAACAACAACGATACTTCAAACGACCTTTCAGAGTCATGGATGGATCACCCTAGTCCTCCTCATCCCTATGCACCTAACATTTGGTGAAGATTGATTAATCACACAGTCAGGATGTATGCCTCCAGACTCTGTTACGTTTGTGCACAATTCCCTCATAGCACCACTGGAGGGGATTGGTGGCCACATCAGGATCACAATATCTCACTTGAAATGACCATAGGAGCTGGATTGAAAAACAAGGGAAAAGGAAATGCAAAAGTAATGTATCTACAGGATGGAAATTGCACCCAGATTAACCTTGCCAAGAGAGTATTTTGGCCAGATAGCAACGGTTAAACATATACCAAACAATCTCACCTGCTACGACAGGAACTTATTTTGTGGGAAAGACGCCATTATGAAAATGTTCTACTATCTGCAAGGAGACAAAAATAATAAAGCAAGAGTGCATGACATGTTAACGTACCGCTGATTATGCAAGTGCTCCTGAAAATACAATAAATTATTTTTCTTGGACTACTACTTTAGCCCGATTGCTACGATTGCTTATCAATATCTGGTCACTTCTAAAAAGGATAGTGCGAAATGCCAAGCATGTTCCATTATGCATGTTACCGACCAACAAGAACAAGAGTCATTGAAGGACATTATTGGATGTGCGGTTACCATGTGTACCTGTCATTGCCACGGAATTGGATGGGACTGTGCTCTAGTTCAGTTCAGCATGGTGGAGCATTTATCTGACCCCATCAGACAAGTGACACTCAACGATGGACAAAAAGAGGACTGTTCAACTTTCTGAGAGAAAGCCCAGTGCCAAAAAATCAGTAGCTTAGAAACTTTTGACTACATTCAGCCATGCAACGGGAGTGGTATCTTTAATGCACAAAGTGGAAATCACCAGATATGAGCAGACTTCATTTATAAATACCACACAAATCATAATGGAAGGAATAAAATAGGAACTACGAGGATTCTGACTTAATGAGCTCCAAAACTGTTTTTGTGCTGTACCAACTGACCACAGAAGAAGGAGGAATTTGTGCTATGGTAGGAAAAACGCGTTGTACGTACATTCCAGAAAACGACGCGGATGGACATCTAATGCTGGGGCCACACCAAAAGATTTTATTAAATCTTATGAGAGTTTTAAATGGTGAGAGACCACAAACATGAGGAGAAAAAATCCTCTGTGCCGAAAGGTCTTTTCAATTGGACACGAAAGCTGCCTTTTCAACATCAGCTTAAACGCTATTGGCCTACATCTAAAGCCACTTTTTCACTGTGGTGTTTTTGTATAGAAGATTTTAAATATGAAACCAAGAATCTGCAGTTGATTAATAAAGACACTAGTGCCTATTATAAAATTGACGCGAATCTAATGTGTGAGTTCACTGTGATCACCGGGCTGTTAGCGCCGACAAGAACAGCTTGATGGCAGCAAATACAACTCAAATTGGCTGCTGCCTCTAATATCACATAAGTGGTAATAGGATTATCAGCCTAGTTTTGGTTACATTTCATAATGGGCAATCGTTGGTCTGATGAATCTATTAGTTTCTAGACCAATAATTTTGACTGAGGTCAGTCAGAGTTTCATAACTATACACAGCCTGGCTGCATGTATTTATTAGTTAAAGGTAGTCTTGGAGCACTGCCTGTGTACTTGTGACTGAATTGTTTTTCCCTATTGTGCAAAGTACTTCTTATACTTTACAATAAAATGTGTTTAGTATTTTATTAAAAGTGAAAATAATTACATAACCTTAACTATTTAACACGAAAACGAAAAGAAGCAGGTGTTATTGTCATATTGCGTTTTATTGTAAAATGAAGATACAGGGATGCACATTTTTGATTTGAACTATTTAGAAATAACTGATATTTAAAGAACATCTGATAAGTGTCACAAACAAATGTAAATTACAATTATTATTTAAAGGTTGGTACAATGTCTCTAAAAATAATAACACAACTGCACCCTAGCGTTTTATAAGTTCAAAATAATTTACTTTCCTTGGTGTCATGATAGAATAACAACATGCTATTAGGCCTAGCTTCTGTAATGTAAATATCAAGCAATTTAGCAAAAACACAGACTTGTCTGATAAAATTTTATTTCGTTTTTAAGGGCTTATGATCACAAATTCACAATTTGAAAGGTGCATTTCACACCTTATTGCGATATTTTTCCTATTTATAAGGAATGACGTTTGTGTGTGGTTAACGCTGATTGGTCAACTAAGTTGGGAAGAAAAAGCACCTTTTGACCAATGAAAAAGCTTTCGGCACGCCCCCACCTTTCGACATGCCCATTTCTCCGACCTGCAGAGACCCCTACTTGGAGTTCTTGCGTTTGTCCTCGGGGTTTCCCCCACACATCAGGATTTCTGATCGTAAATATTCAACATGTTCAACATTCACACATCACACCACAGGGAAACCTGATAAGATAATCTTTAGAGCCGTTTAAGATCATCAAGACTTTACCTAGGACTGTCGGAAGGGGAGAAATCGAGCCGATTATCTTTTGGTGTGGCCCCAGCATCAGTGAAGAAAAAATATTTTTTTCTAACTGATACTTTGACATAAAAAAATAACACTTTTCTAACTGGAACTTTGACCTATGCAGAAAGTGAATCAGACATGTATAGTTGGTACTGGTTCAAAAATACCTTACCCTAAATGAGCAATCTGATGATGTTGGCAATGTGTTTTGTCACCAATTCTGTTACTAGTGTGCCTATGGCCTTGTGTAATGCAAGCTGCTTCTAAGCTCCACGACAAATGATTATTTATTCAGTGAATCTTGATGATTATAATGGTCATTACTATTGTGCAAAGGATCACAAGAGGATGTTGTCCATGTTACGA
The DNA here is from genome assembly GCA_006030095.1 of Triplophysa siluroides. NCBI lineage: Eukaryota > Metazoa > Chordata > Actinopteri > Cypriniformes > Nemacheilidae > Triplophysa > Triplophysa siluroides. The sequence continues at coordinate 794,432 of VCII01000041.1, read as the reverse complement.
GATAACGAATGGCGCAAAAAAATATTTTTATGAATTAATCTTGCATTAACAATCATAAAGTGATTAAGAACATGACATTTTTTACATATTTTAGTGTATTTCCCACTTTTTGCTCACGTTAGGATTTTTGATCACTTTATACCATATATTTCACATGTTTATGGATAGTTTATTACATTTTTCACCCTGTGGTATATATTCCCTGTAGATCTTATTGTGTTAATCAAAGTGTGGGTCTTTTAAATTGAGCCCCAAAGGGGGGATATATTGAACATTTTGAGCACATTGAATATATATTACATTTACATTTATGCATTTGGAAGACGCTTTTATCCAAAGCGACTTACATTGCATTATCCTATACATTTATACATAGGTATTTGCAATCCCCTGGGATCGAACCCACAACCTTGCGTTGTTAACGCAATGCTCTTACCACTGAGCTACAGGAAACTTTTTCACATGTTTTTTCACATATTAACAGCACATTCATATAGTTGTCATATGTCACGATGCTGTTCTGTGTTTCCCTGTTATTTTGGACTTTTACTTTATTTCCTGTTGTGTGCCATGTTTGTAGTCCTTTGTAGTTTTTCTTGTTAATTAGTTTCCCCAGGTGTTTCTTGTTTCCTTATTATCACAGTGTGTTTCCTTTGTTTAGTCGGTCTTTGTTTCATGCTTTGTTTTTGTGCCGCCTATGTTCTGTGGATTACCTTGGTTTGTTTTATCTTATATTATTTTCAATAAATCTACACTGCACTTGGATCCGCTTCTCTGCCTGGTTACTCCTCGTCACAGAAAGACCGACCAAACTATGGATCCAGCAGTGGCCCTTGTTCACCTGCGCCAGGGAACTAGCACCCTCGAGGACCACATCAAAACCTTTTTGGACATTGCAAACACCTCCAACCACCCGGATTTTATGTTGATTGTATTTTTTGTTAAGGATTTAACCAGCCACTTCAAACCCAGCTCACCCGTGATGGTCCTCGAGGGTCGATTCTGGACCCTCTCGCAAGATGGCTGCCGATCCAGAGCCCGCTCGCAAAGTGGCCGCCAGTCCAGAGCCCACTAGCAAAGTGGCCACCAGTCCAGAGCCCGCTCGCAAGAAGGCCGCCAGTCCAGAGCCCGCTCGCAAAATGTCCGCCAAGCCAGAGTCTCCAGCCGTCATGTCCGCCAAGCCAGATTCAGATTCTCCTGCCATCACGGTCCCAGGTTCGGTGGCGTCTGTTCCTGGGGAGTTGTCCCAGGAATCAGCTCTGCCAGTTGTGGCTGCTGCTCTGCTCTGTGTTTGGGCTGTGGACTGCTCTCCCATTCCTGAGGCTATTAACGAGCTGTCCGCTCCGAGCCGGTCCCGTTCGGCCAGAGCCGTCCCGGCGCCAGAGCTCCCCGAGCCGGTCCCTCCGTGTCTTCCAGCACTGCCTCCCACGCTTCCAGCCCTGCCAGCGCCTCCCTGGCCGCCTAACCACGGCCCAGGTCCTGCTCCCCTTCACGGGCCTGGCTCTCCATCCTGCCCCTTGTTCCCCCTCCGCTCCCTTGTGGACTGTTTTGGGGCGTCAGGAAGCCACTCTTAAGAGAGGGGCTCTGTCATGATTCTATTCTGTGTTTCCCTGTTATTTTGGACTTTTACTTTATTTCCTGTTGTGTGCCATGTTTGTAGTCATTTGTAGTTTTTCTTGTTAATTAGTTTCCCCAGGTGTTTCTTGTTTCCTTGTTATTCCAGTGTATTTAAGCCCTAGTATTTCCTTTGTTTGGTGTCGGTCTTTGTTTCATGCTTTGTTTTTGTGCCTCCTATGTTCTGTGGATTACCTTGGTTTGTTTTATCTTATATTATTTTCAATAAATCTACAATGCACGTGGATCCGCTTCTCTGCCTGGTTTCTCCTCGTCACATCATACCAGTTATTAAATTTTACAATGTTAAAGACTTAAAGATTTAAAGAAGTATTCATTGGAATTTATGATGATGACAGACACACTAGTAGAATGGAATGATAGAGCACATTCATATAGTGGTCACACCACAGTTATTTAATGCATTCATGATAACGTTAAAGACATTTAAAGTATCCATAGGAATGAATGATTATGACAGACACTTGTAGAATGGAATGATTTGAAATCACACAAATACATAGATGAGCATTACACAAATAAATGTACTGTGTTTTGATACAATATGTTACAATAAATATATCTAGTAAATGATGATTCACACAGACGCACATAACTGTAATCTGTTTGAGTGTTTTAGAGCACATTATAAAATCCAGTGATGTCTAAGGGCCTGTAAGGCCTTAAGGCTTTACGGTTTTAAGGCCCAAAATAAGCCAACCTGTTGTGAAGCTGGGTACTCTTCCACAGTTTATGGAACTCGATGACCCAGTAATATTGGGAAAAACATGTTTTTCTGTGCCTGGCCGGTACTGTGACCAAATTTACAACATAAGATACAATCTTAAATGCTGATACAGCACAGTGAGCAAGGCCACAGGTTTGACCACAGTGAAAAAGAGGAGAGAACGAGGTGAAGATAAGTATGTAAAGATATGCAACAAATTAAAAAGATTGTTTTATCATCATTAGAAATATATCATGTCGCTTAAGAAATATGGGTGGCAGATGAAAAGGGATTGGCTAAGAAACATAAGAGATAACGAGAAATTACCTGATTGGTACGAAGTAAGGAACACCTCTTGAAGTTTGGGTATTACTGTTGATGCAAAGCACAGCATTTTCTGATGTTTTCTAAACATCTCACTTTGTTGACCCAGGCAATAAAGTGTTGACCTTTTGGCACCTGGAACATTTGTCTGTGACATTCTTTTCACAATGAGAAGACTGATTCGCCGCGACACTTTTGTGTTTATACCCAGATCACTCTTTGCAAAGTCTTGTCTGTGTAACACTGCAACTTTTAGTGCTCTTCTATGTTTGTTTTTATCATTTCCTTATATCGAGAATTATCCTGATTTTGTTATTTACCGTTGTCCCCATGTTTGGGTGGTTTGCCTGTGTATTTGATTTAGTCTTTGGATTACCCCTTTCAACAATGACTGCATTTGGATCCTCACCCATGTCTCTCTGTTCACTTTAGTTTAAACTTTTCAGACCAGCCTTTGTCAAGCCAACATGATGTTTGTCTTCAATGTTTACTATCTAGTTCATGCTAATTTGTTAATTTATTCATAATAGTATTGTAAAAAAAAAATTTATTTTATTGATACTGACAATAAACATGCTATTAATAACCGTTTGCCAATATTGTGTTAATACTACATATAATGCAGTAAATAATCTCTCTGGTTGATACTTAAATGCCGTACAGTAGGTTGTGGTAATGCACCTGTTTAACATTTTGGCTTAGGAGGCACAGTGTTTAAAATGTCTCTCTCTGCTTCCCTAAACTCATATTTTAAGTGTGATTTATTGACCAACGGAGAAACACTAAATTGTGAAAACTGATTACAATTTTAGAAACAGTGGTCTTCACAGTTAGTCTAACTATTCGTGAAAACGTTTATTCACACACAGCTCTATATATAGAACAATATGATTGCAAACTTTAAGTTTAGTTGATATACATCACATCGCATCTTTCTCTTTTGTTACTACTATTTATATACAGTTGAAAGAAAAAGTATGTGAACCCTTTGGGCTTACTTGGATTTCTTCATAAATTGGTCATAAAATGTGTTCTGATCTTCATCTAAGTCACAACAATAGAGAAACACAGTCTGCTTAAACTAATACCGCACAAACATTATACGTTTTCATGTTTTTATTGAACACAACATGTAAACATTCATAGTGCAGGGTGGAAAAAGTATGTGAACCTTTGGGTTTAATAACTGGTTGACCCTCCTTTGGCAGCAATAACCTCAACCGAACGTTTCCTATAGTTGCAGATCAGACCTGCACAACGGTCAGGAGAAATTTTGGACCATTCCTCTTTACAAAAGTGTTTCAGTTCAGCAATATTCTTGGGATGTTTGGTGTGAATCGCTCTCTTGAGGTCATGCCATAGCATCTCAATCGGGTTGAGGTCAGGACTCTGACTGGGCCACTCCAGAAGGCGTATTTTCTTCTGTTGAAGCCATTCTGTTGTTGATTTACTTCTATGCTTTGGGTCGTTGTCCTGTTGCATCGTCCATCCTCTGTTAAGCTTCAGTTGGCGGACAGATGGTCTTAAGTTTTCCTGCAAAATGTCTTGATAAACTTTGGAATTCATTTTTCCATCGATGACAGTAATCCGTCCAGGGCCTGAGGCAGGAAAGCAGCCCCAAACCATGATGCCCCCTCCACCATATTTTACAGTTGGGATGAGGTTTTGATGTTGGTGTGCTGTGCCTTTTGTTCTCCACACATAGCGTTGTGTGTTCTTTCCAAAGAACTCAATTTTGGTTTCATCTGTCCACAGAATGTTTTGCCAGTAGTGCTGTGGAACATCCAGGTGCTCTTTTGCAAACTTCAAACGTGCTGCAATGTTTTTTTTGGACAGCAGTGGCTTCCTCCGTGGTGTCCTCCCATGAAGTCCATTCTTGTTTAATGTTTTCCTTATTGTAGATTTGTCAACAAAAATGTTAGCATGTGCCAGAGATTTCTGTAAGTGTTTAGCTGACACTCTAGGATTCTTCTTCACCTCATTGAGCATTCTGCGCTGTGCTTTTGCAGTCATCTTTACAGGACGACCACGCCTAGGGAGTGTAGCAACAGTGCTGAACTTTCTCCATTTGTGTAGACAATCTGTCTTACCGTGGACACATGGACATCAAGGCTTTTAGATATACTTTTGTAGCCCTTCCAGCTTTATGTAAGTCAACAATTCTTGATCGTAGGTCTTCTGTGCGAGGCATGGTTCACATCAGACAACGCTTCTTCAGAACAGCAAACTCAAAACTGGTGTGTGTTTTTTATTGGACAGGCCAGCTTTAATCAACACATCCAATCTCATCACATTGATTGGACCCCAGGTTGGCTGACTCCTGGCTCCAATTAGCTCTTGGAGAAGTCATTAGCCTAGGGTTTCACATACTTTTTCCACCCTGCACTATGAATGTTTACATGTTGTGTTCAATAAAAACATGAAAACGTATAATGTTTGTGCGGTATTAGTTTAAGCAGACTGTGTTTCTCTATTGTTGTGACTTAGATGAAGATCAGAACACATTTTATGACCAATTTATGAAGAAATCCAAGTAAGCCCAAAGGGTTCACATACTTTTTCTTTCAACTGTATATGTTAGGCTGCTATGCAATATTTTTAGATACAATTTTTAAAGGCTCTGTATAGATATATTTTTTAATTTAATATAATATTCTTAACTGCTAATGTTTCATTTTTCAGCACTCTGTTGATGCGGTAAATGCTGGAGTGAGTCCTATTGGAGATACATCATACAACTCCAGTCACTGGGATCTAGGAAGTTCTTTCTTTTTTGCTGGAACTGTGATCACAACAATAGGTAACCTATTTCATGTAAATTTCCCTGTTTATCACACACCACACATGGGTGGATCCAATTTAACAAACGACTCATACAAGCCACAATAATATTTTTAAACGCAAGCCAAATAAAATGCATTTTCTTTTTTGTCATAAACTTATGGTCACACATCCTGTCAGCTCACCAGACCACATGACCAACAATGAAATGTGAGCAAATTATTGATACCTTTTTATATGTAAATGCTGTGTCTAAAATTGGTCATGCTTTAGGCTGTCAACAAATGCTTATTAATGCTTTATAGGCAACTGTTTGTTTTTGTTCGGCCGTCCTTGCTACAGTTTGAAGCCTTGAAGAGATCAAATAAATTGCTGGAAAATAAATAATGCTGTGAGTTTTGTGATATTATAAAACACATCAAATGTATGTGGATTCTCTAAAAAGACAAAGTCAATGATTTCAAAATGTTTTCCTTTTGACCATTTTTCGGGGCATTTTTAAGAAGGACTGGTGTAATATAAGTCACTTAAAGGGATACTTCCCCCAAAAATGAAAATTCTTCCATCATTTACTTACCTTTGAGTTGTTCCAAATCTGTAAAAATGTCTTTGTTCTGATGAACATAGAAAGAAATTTGGAAGAATGCTTATAACCAGACAGATTCCCCCCCCATTGACTACCATAGTAGGAACAAATATATGTTTTTAAAAAGTGCCCCAGAACTGTCTGCAGTCCTTCATTCTTCAAAATGTCAACAGAACCAAAAAAAAGTTGAATTATTTTTTATCCTACTATGCTAGTCAATGAGGGGCAATGTATGTGTTTATAAGAATTCTTCCAAATATCTTTCTCAATGTTCATCAGAACAAAGACATTTCTACAGATTTGGAACAACTCGAAGGTGTGTAAATAATGACAGAATATTCATTTTTGGGTGAAGTATCCCTTTAAATCCATAAGCTCCATGCTGTGTTACCTGCCAGGGCCCACGATTTACTTCTTAAAGAAACAATTCAGGTGCAATAGGTTGTGTGCAATTACGTGGTTTTAATGATGCGCCAGGCGTGGCTGGAGGGCTGCAGGTGATTTTCCTACATAGGAATTCACTATCACAAACTCAAAGTACCTATGTTTAACGACCTGAACAACGAACAGGTAAGCTCAAATTTCTGTCAAACCTTACTTGTAATAAATACTATCTTACGTTAAAAGAAAGAGCCCATATCAAATGGAGAAAGTGAAAAATCCAAAAGTGAAAGTGAAACGTACCAAAATACCACCAACGGAAAACCAAAATAAATACATTGTTTATCACTGAAATCAAACATAAACATGATATGTTCTCAGTTTGTCGCTGCCTTGAGCCATGTTATGTGGTTTCTTAACAAACAACTTTAATGAGGAACAAGCTTAACGTGAGACTATTCTTATTCCTGGAATAAGTGCTTGTTCTTTAAACAGTATCTAGTGTTTATTACAATTAAGGTTTAATAGAAATTAGTTTTTAAGTTGTTGAGTTTCGGTAGGTTAAGCCGTTTCATTATAATGGACCAACGAGATTTATCAATTTATCCGTTTAATCAGGACTCGATGTGTGCAGCGCCATGACAAGGTTCTTGAGCAGTAAATTTGAGCTCACCTGGTCGTTGTTTAGATATGTTAAACCTCGTTAAGCGTTTTAGAAAGTCATCAGGGTCGGCTCATCCCAACCGCAGATTCAGGCTTACCAGACACTTTTATCTCTGTTTCTCAGTCAATGCTCGCAATTCCCCCTTCATGAACATCAACTTCTGCTATACAATAAAAACACCTTTCATGGTTTGATCGACGCAAAACGCAGGTATTTTGAGTTTGTTATAGTGAATTCCTATGGAGAAAATCACTTCTTGCCCTCCATCGGCAATTCGCGCTGTGTCGTGATGTCATGTGCAAACAACCTCTTCAGGTTAGTAGCTTGATGTTGACGGGACTTTTAAAGCCATTTATTTTTGGCTCAGCTGTCAAACAGACAATAGACAAGGGCATAAACATTTAGTTTAGTTGTACATTTCACTTTTGAACATGCTCTCGGTAGACACATTATGATTAATGGCGACCTTATGAGTTGATTTTTCACTATACACAGTAAACCTTTGCTACTTATAAAGTAGCTTATAATGAATAAATCATTTGATGAGCTGGGCTTTTAGTGGTAGCAAAACCATTCTCCCAGACAGTATCCCAATCAATCAATGTGTGAAGTTCTCTCTTCCAGAAGCCCTCAATCGGAATATTTAAATACCATCGTACCACAAGTGAATCATTAACAATAGTAACATTCCTCTAGAAGCCAAATGAAAACCTATCCATTTTATCATAGGATGAGGAGGATAATCTAATCTACAATGGTACTCCGTAAACTTTCAACATAGATCTCAATCTAAACTACAAGAAAAAGGAAAATCCTGGGAGAGAGAATTAATCTCGTAGAGTCTGAAAGGAATTGAGCCCATCATCATTGTATGGTGTTTTAAAGTGTAAATACCAAATTCAACCCAGCATTTGGATACAAATGATTTATTACTAGTACAGAGATTATTATGACAAATGGGGGTAGAGTCACTATAAGAGTCTGACGCTCCCTTAATCTTTTTTTGGCTGCTTTCTAGGCTTCAATAGAATGGCATATAATTGGACCGAATTTAAACAGAGCTTAGATATTCCGGTAAAATGCAAATTCTGTAAACACAATGGGTAAATGGTGTTGGTTTCTAAAGCTTACCATGGTACATGGTAGTCAGCATTCATCCACATCCTAATCTGGATAAATTAACATTCATTTTTTTGGCAGACGCTTTTATCCAAAGCGACTTACAATTGAGGAAAAACAACAAGTGAAGCAATAGTCACGAGAAGTGTCAGCATTACAAAGTTTCATATACAACGTTAAGATAGTACTGTATAAGCAAGCAAACACAGAACATTAGAGAAAGAATACAGAAATAGAGAATAGAATATACATATTTTTTTTCATTTTAAGAGACATTTAAAGGGATATTTCAATACCATATCAAAATTTCCCAATGTTTTACTCACCCTCAAGGCACTGTAAGGCAGCTGGTTATAACACCCGCAAGACCGTCCCTAACCACGCCACTGGCACCAGCGCCTCCTCCTTCATATCCCCGCACATTATCCCCTGACTTTTAGGTACATTACACTTCCCAGGACTCTGTGCACACACTCATCAACACTGATCACTCGCACCTGCATCCCATCAGTCACACCTGCACTCAATCACCCACACGCTACATAACTACCACTCTCACAACCAGTCACCGTCAGGTCTACTTGTGAACTACCCGTGTCATACTTACCCCTTGACTCTCTCCTTGGATATTATCTCTTGCCCCTTTGGATGTACTGTGTTCGCCGTCGTGTTCAGAGTTCTCCCTCGGATGTTCTGTTTCCCTTGGATGTTTATCAGTGTTTTTGGAATTAATTACCAGCTTCAACCTACCTCCGGTGTTCGATCGTGTCTGTCCTCCGTGTGTATTGTTACACTGGTGAAGTAATCAACACTGAGTGTAATTGTGGAGTTGCAACACACAACAAGTGAAACTTTGGTGATGTATCATAAAGCAATAAAACTCACATTCCTTGCTAGATCCCGAGGGATGATATCCTGCCCTGTTGTCTAAGAACTGAACCCCTCTTCTAATCACACCCCTCCCCTTCATCTCTTCATGCCTTGACCACTGGAAATGTGATTACACATTTAATACTGTGTATATTGTCATGTTGAGAAGACTTGAACATCATGTTTGGTATTGTTTAAAAGGTTATGGTGCTATGGGTAAAAGGGTCTAATTTCTTCAACTGTAGAATGGATTGATCAACCAGAGGCTTGTTCTTCCTGCAGATGGCGGTGATGAAATCTCATGCCAGAGTAGACGCTATCCTATTGACTGAAAACAAAAAAGCAGGGTTCGTCACCGGAACTGCGTCATCTGCCGAAAGAACAAGCCTCTAGTTCACATGCATTTGAGAGATGACGGAAGCTAGACATCAACATTAATAGCATTGTCATTATGGATATTTCTCTTAAACAAACACATTGATTCGCTTCAGTAAACCTTTGTTAAGACCACAGAGCTGTGTTGAGCACTTCTTTGATTCATGGATGCACTTTTTGGAGCATCAACAAATCAACACCCGTTCACTCCCATTCTACCGCTTGGAAGCAAAATTATAAATGGTATTATAGCTCTGACTGGATTATTCTTCCAGGAGAAACCACATTCAGTTAGGATGCCTTGACTATGAGTTAAACATGGAGACATTGATTTGGTAGTGAAATATCCCTTGAAGTGCTGGTCAGAAGATGTGGGTCTTCAGCTGCTTTTTGAAATAAGTGATTGATCCAGCTGTCCTGAAATAGGAAGATCGTTCCACCAGTAGGGAACAGTGAATTAAAATGTCCTTGAGATAGATATCATGCCTCTCTGTGAAGGTACAACGAGGCGCTGATCGTTTACCGACCGCAAACGTCTGTACATGGTGAAGGTCTGTTAGAGAGAGTGGAGGCAGGGGGGTGCTGTGTAGTTGGCTGTTGTGAAAGCAAGCACAAATGCCAATCTTTCTTCCTAATGTTGTACAATACGAACCTGCATGACCATGCTGTTTATCAACATGATCCTTAAAAGTCAGTTGATCATCCATATTACCCCAAGTTTCCTGACTGAATTCGATGGGGTTGTCTTTGATGGACAAGCTGGATGGTAAGCTGGTGCTGTTCTGACGGAGTAGCTGGAAAGATGAAAAGCTCAGTCTTGGCCAGGTTGAGTTGTAGGTGATGGTCTTTCATCCATGCAGAGATGTCTGCCAGGCAGTCTGAGATTTGTGTGGCTACCGTGGAGTCATTTAGATGAAACGAGAGGTGAAGTTGAGTGTCATCAGCATAACAATGGTAGGAAAAACCATGTGCTTGTATGATTAGACCCAGTGATGGGGTGTATATGGAGAATAGCAGAGGCCCAAGAACTGATTCTTGTGGGACCCCAGTGACTAGTTGGTGTGATTTGGATACCACACCTCCCTGAGCTGATCTTTCTGTGAGATAAGATTTGAACCAGGAAAGCGAAGTTCCAGTTATGCCCAACGAAGAGAGGTCGGACAGAAACTTTGATGATTTGCCGTGGGAAGGCTGCAGAAAGGTCTAAGAGAATGAGAACAGAAAAGTTAGTAAGGCAGTTTCGATTGAGTGACCGCTCCTAAAGCCTGACTGATTAATGTCCAGCCTGTCGTTATGAGAAAGGAAGTTAGACACCTGAATGCAAACAACACGTTCAAGTGTTTTTGCTATAAACTGGAAGTGTCAAGTGTAGGTTTCTTAAGAAGCGGGGTTACCCGTGCCTGCTTAAATGCAATGGGAAAAAATCCTGTAGTGAGAGATGTGAGCGATGGTAGTGTTGGTGAGATGGCTTGTAGTATGTGTGAGGGGAAGGGGTCTAATGGGGAGGTGATTGGGTTTGTGGTGAGAAGAAGTTTAGAACCATCTTCATAGGGTTGGGCATCGTTTGAAATTTATCGATTCCAAATTCAATTCTGCTTATCGATTCCAAATCTTAACGATTCTTAGTTTTGATTCAAAAGCGGTGAAAAGCAATCAAAGTCAAGCAAGATCAAACATTTACATTTTTTGCCATTACTTACAGGTGAACACCCAAAAAAAGGGTCATGTGTGAGCCTTCCTTTCAAAGCGAGGGAGAAGGGGGTCTCACGTTTAGCATCATGTGCCAGTGTTCTGTTGAATTACCTATCCTGTTAGATTTTCCTACCGCAAGTTAATATAATCTAAACCGCATCGACAAAATAAACATGTAGGATGATTTTGCAATGCAAAATACCCTGTCAGATAGTCCTACCAGCATAAAATAAACATGTTGGATTAATTTACAGCGCAATACCCTATCAAATTGTACAACCAGTACTAAATAAATGTGTACAATGATTTAACAACGGAAATACACTATCGGATTCCCGTAGCCGTATACAATTGACAGGATAATTTTATTGTGCAAAAAAATATGTAACATTGATGTGCGCATGGCTCTGGCATTGTCCCCGCACTAGTGTCATCGGCGGTCAATGAAGAACACTCAGAGTCGGCAGTGTGGGTACTTGGGATGCGCAACGCATCAAACAGGATGCATTTTTGTAATTCGAAACGATGAATCAGACCCGAGGTAGTTCGGACAAGCGGTAGAAAATGGATGGATGGAAACAATGAATCAACCGCAGATGCTTTGCCATACTGCTGGTGACACCAGTCTTGCAACTTAGTAGTTTGTCACAATAATTAAACTAAGCTTTTGCCACACTCTAGAGCGCCTTCCACAGTCCATCATGTGAACTGACTTTTAGTATTCGAGCCTAAGATCCTCGCAGATGGCTATGTCAGGTCAGGTGACTAGAGGTCTTGACAAATGACATGAAAATTATGTGACAGTGCGTTCCGGAATCGTTAAGTGGAATCAAAATCAAATTCCTTTCTTATGGATCTGGTTCCAGAATTGGAATCGAATTTCGATTCCCAACACTACATCTTCCTCTGTAAGAGGAGAGAAAGAGGAAGAAGAGGGTCTGCTATGTGTCTTTGTGGGTGATTGGAGCAAAGAATTGTCTGCTGATGGAATTGGATTGTTGGTAAAGTAGCTGGCAAAGTCATCAGCCGTTAGAGAGTTGGATGGGGGTGGTGAAGGGGGACAGAGGAGTGCAATTTATATTTTCAAAAGTTTGTGAGAGTCCGAGGCACTGTTTATTTTGTTGTGGAAAAATGTAGATTTGACAGTGTGAATGTCTGCAGAAAAGATAGAGAACAAAGACTGATACTTCCAGAGGTCCGCTAGGTCTTTAGTTTTGCACCATTTTCTTTCAGGTGCTCTTAGTTTAGCCTGATGTTCACGGAGATTATCGAACAACCAGGGACTGGAAGGAGTAGCACATGTTGGCCTGGAGGAAAGAGGACAGATATTGTCTAGAAACGAGGTTAGTGTTGTGAGAAGTGTGACTGTGGCAAGTGATGCAAAATGTGTGGCAGATTGAAGAGAGGATTCTACGCCAGAGGAGAGATGGGTGGGAGAAATGTAGCGTAGGTTCCACCTAAATGAAACTGGCAGAGGGGTTGGTGAGTTGAAGGAATACAGTAGCAGATTAAAATTGAAGCAAAAGTGATGCAAAAAGAGATTGTAAACGTGCAGAGGTGTAACTAAGACATTTACAGTTACATTTGCAGTCACAGCTGCATGTGTAGATAAGACCTAGTTGATTACCTGACTTATCAGAACCTGTGGTGGGGATCAGTTGGCGATTGAATGAGGTTAGAAGAGAGTGGAAGCTTGAAGCATGAAGCTTCTTCAGGTGGAAGTTGAAATCGCCAAAGACAACACGCGGAGAGCCGTCCTCAGGGAAAGAGGATAACAGCATGTCCAGTTCCTCAAGAAAGTCACCCAGCTGACCTGGAGTATGATAAATGACTACAATGTAAAGTTTTAATGGAGAAGTAAAAGTTACAGCATGGAATTTATTTAAAAGCATTGGTATCAACTATGGAAGGGTAAGTGGAGTACTTCCAGTCCTTGGAGATGACAAGACCGGTGCCCCCACTTCTCGTTTTGAGACATTGTTAAATACTGTAATATAATTAAATATTTAAACCCTTTCTTACCTCCGTGCCATCTGTGCCAGGTCAGGAAAGCGGCTTTGGTTGTTCCTCCAATATTCTAGAGGGTTATTGCTCCTGGGGATGGGGATGTCTGAGAGATAATACTCTAATTGCTGCGCGGTTGAGCTTGTCCTCTGTACTACATTCGGGATATTTTGCTTGTATCATTTTGTACATCTTGTGTGCGCTGCTTTTTTCCCACGTCAAAATAAATATCTTTATATCGAGGATCAAGCACAGTTGCAATGCAGTACAGGGGTTCGGACTCCACCTGACTAAATCGTGTGTTGACAGCCTCTAACAGTGCTCTTTTTGTTGTTTTCACTCCGTGGTCCGTTTCAGCTTCTTTGTTTAGAAGATGATTCAGTGCTGCAAGTAAGGGGATAACATCTGCCACAGATGAATCAGATGAGCTTATCTCCTTCGTTATCTGCTCAAATGGGGCCAGAAGAGAGCGCACGTTCTCTATTAACACCCAATGGTTTGCGGTGAAAGTCGCAGTCATTTCATGATCTGCTAGGTATGCAGCCAGGACTCGCTTTTGCGCAAAAAGGCTTTCCAGCATATAAAATGTACTGTTCCATCTAGTGCTTACACCTTGTTGGAGACGTTTTGGTGGCATTCCGAACTGCTCTTGGATAGATTGTAGGTTCGTGTAAGCAAGTGGAAAATGCTTAAAGTGACCAATAATATTTCTGCCAATCATTATCACATACGCTATACTGTGTTGACACAGAAATCCATCATGAACTGCTAATTGAATTGTGTGTGCCGTGTAGCGTATCCCTTTCAGACCTCTTTCCTCCATGGCTTTGATCATATTTCTTGCGTTGTCACTGACTACCGCATGCACTTTAGATCGGTCTATATGCCAAGTGTCAAACATCTTGCTGAATGCATCAGAGATAACTGCAGCTGTATGGGACCCCCTGAACTCTTGTGAGTGAAGCACAACCTTTCAATCTTTGTCGATCCACCCTCAAAGCCCATAAATGGGCCATATTTGTGAAAAGTGCAAAGAGCCATCCGAGAGTTGTGAAACTGAGTGCTGTGTAGCCAAGAGCCTGAGTTGAAACGACGTTATACATCTCAGGTAAGCACACGTCTGAGAAATACCGTCTGCTAGGCATGCTGTAACGGGGCTCAATAAAATCAATGAGCCTGCCAAATCCAACATTTTGGATTCAATTTATTGTCATTACACATATAACAAGTACAGTGTAACGAAATGGATTACAGTGTAACGAAATGGATTTCGTTGGATTAACAACATCAACATCAACAATGGATTAACAACATCCTCTACGACGGAGAATGGCTGATCATCCAATGCGATGAATTCCATTATATTTTTTTGTGATTCCTTTAGCTTTGGCACCATCACTGGCAAACCTCTTTGTCTTTTCAAATAAATCAACTACAGATGGAGTGGGTGTTGATTTTCGCTGCTGATGTCGCTAACGCTGCCTTGTCTTTCTCATACTCTGCATGCTGATCAGGGTGTCTTGATTTTAAATGTTGGATCAAACTTGAAGTGCTGAAGGTTTTTGCAGATGTACCCCCTCTAGACAGTTGTGCAGGACAATGACTACAAACGGCAAATTTTGCGTCTTTATCAGACACTTTAAAGTGTTTCCACACTGCCGACATGTGTACTGCTTTAGTCAAGCTCGCACGCCTCTAACTAAACGCTTACGCACCACTAACGTTACGTTGGTTGCGTCACAGTTCGGTAAAAAATAATTCGGCCATTTCACAATTTCGCCAAATTCGGCCGAATATTTTCGGTGGCCGAACATTCGGTGCATCCCTAGAAGTAATCCAGATTTCAGTTAAGCCTAAAATACTAAGAACAGAGTGGGTTGTAAATGCAGGAATTAAATCAGATTTGTTAACAGCTGATAGACAATTCCAGAGACCAATGGAAAGAGAGAGGGGAGGAGTAGAAGAGGTACACATAGTGCAAAGGTTGGCAGGATTGCTCCACCTTCTCCGCGTGAGAGAGTGTCATGGGCGAGACCACAGGAATGCAAATGCTGTGTGAGTGAGGATAGAAAAGGAAAAAATTATTAAGAAATAATTCTCACAACTAGCAGATATTTCTCCTAAGCGTCAAATAATAGAAACATATTATATACACCGGACACTTACGGGTGAGCACAGACTACTCACTTCTTGTAGGGATAAGCCAACATGAGGTTTTAGCATGTGCATCGATTTGGACATTTGTTATTCCGTAGAAATGTTGTTACTGCTGTATTAGGCTCTTTAAAATAACCATTAGGTGGTGCCAGAGATAACATTGAAAATAAAAAACTTAGCCTCGGAAGTATATTCATTTTATTTACATTTACATTTAGCAGACGCTTTTATCCAAAGCGACTTACAAAGAGTTTAGGAGCATTAAGCGATATGTCATACAGGAGCCATAATACATTAGGTGCTAATACAAAGTTACTGGTTTCAACAAAAGCTAGAACACTACCTGTTGAGAGAAAGGGTTAGTTTTTTTTTTTTTCATTTGTCTGTCAAGTATTCACAGAAGAGATGGGTTTTAAGTAGTTTTTTAAATGTTGTGAGAGATGTGGTTGAACGGAAAGAGTTAGGAAGAATGTTCCACCAGGAAGGAGTTGTGAATGAGAATGAGCGGGAGAGCGGTTTACTGCCCTTATGGGAAGGCAATATAAGACACCGCTGGTTTGCTGAACGCAGGGATCTTGATGGGGTGTAGGAGTGCAGGAGGGTGTGAAAGTAAGCAGGGGCAGATCCAGTGATAGTCCTGTAGGCAAGCATTAGTGACTTGAATCTGATACAGGCTTCTACCGGTAGCCAGTGGAGAGAGATGACAAGGGGAGTCACGTGAGCCCTTTTGGGCTGTTGGAAGACGAGGCGTGCTGCTGCATTCTGAACCAGCTGAAGTGGTTTGATAGCCTTTGCAGGAAGACCAGCAAGGAGAGTATTGCAGTAGTCCAACCTTGAAATTACCAGGGCCTGGAGAAGGAGTTGTGCCGCATGCTCAGTGAGATGGGGTCTGACCTTTCTAATGTTGAATAAGGCATATCGGCATGACCGTGTTGACCGTGTATTTGTGGCTATCCTACCATGCAGAGCTCAGAAAAGTGGGGACCAACACTAACGATCATTCTTAATCTTATCTAGAAGAGACTGATAGTTTGGAAATAGGAGATAAATATAATAATATCCAATATAGTTAAACTGGTCATGTACGGGAATCATAGTGGGATTTAGCGGCTAAATTAAGAGGCATAAGTATGGATTTTTCCAGTCAATTTTATATCCCGACAGTTTGCCATATGTTTCAAATAATTGTAGGCATTCGTTAACCGATTCTGTAATATTTGACACATACAATAAAACTTTTATTTTATGAGACATTAAATTTAAGGAACCAGTGAGTCCTCTGGCTGAACATTTAGAATAAATTAATTTGACGGCTCATAGGAAGAAAGAGGCATACCAAAAATGCTCCATGACAGACCACAGTAAATTCCACACAATTCGGTCGAAAGCTTTCTCTGCATCCAAGGAAAGGAAGCTATATATTAATCTGCTTTTTGAATAATATGAGAAGTCTAAGCATATTGTCTGCAGCTAATCTCCCCCTTTAGAAAACAGGTTTGATCATAGCCAATCAAGTCTGATATGCATCGATCCAATCTTGCCTTCAGCTTTGAATCTGTGGATAGAAGGCAAACTGGTCTACAACTAAAGCATTCCAATGGACCCTTCCCTCTCTTCAGCAGCAACGTAATTAAGGCTGTGGCTTGATCCCTGTGTAAAGTATCTAAAGCAAAATTGAGAGTTGCGTTAAGGATCCAGGTAGGGGTGAGCGATATAGAAAAAAATTCAAATCACGATTTGTTCTGGATAAATCACGATTCACGATTTTATCCCGATTCTTTTTCAAGTTGGTTTTAAGACTATTTTGCAAATTACAGAGTTACAATACAGCCAAACTAATGTCCCCATATAAAAACATACTCTTTACCTCTTTATTATTACCAACAATCTCCTGAATGGCAGAGAAAATCATCCATCGTCACTGACTGCGTCGCTTAATCTCACAAAATTTACGAGCAACGCACACGAGTTTGTTAACTTGACGCCATCTATCGCACGGATGTTGACGAAATCAATAGACAGCAGGGGATATAACGTGTCGTGCACTATATAGGACGATGTAACGATTTTTCCGATAAAGTGGATCGTGCAGTCATTTTAATCGTCCGCGATCAAATATCGTCATATCGCACACCCCTAGATCCAGGGTGCTATTATGTCCCAAAATGTCTTACATAATTCTCGGGGGAATCCCATCTAACCCTCATGGAATCTAGGGCGGATTTTAATTCCTAGATTGTCAAAGGGCTATCCACACCACGTTGAGTGCCGTTTAATTCAGGAAGAATTAGCTGTTTAAGAAATAGATCCAAATTTGTTGGGTCAGTGCTGGACTCTGAAGTATACAAATGTTGATAGCAGTGTTCAAATACTCTATTCACATCCTAAGGTTGAGTATATATTGAGCCGTCATGTCTAATAGCTGGTATACTGGCCTTAGATTCACCATCTTTCAACGTCAAAGCCAACAGTTTGAAAGAGCGTTATCAATGGAAGTAATATGACTGTTTAGTACGTTGTATGATGAATTCAACTCTGTGTAAATATGTAGATTTTAATTCAGATTAAAGAATATTTACTACTTTAGCTTTGGACTTTTTTTATTTAAATTCCATCTCTAGTAGATGAATTTGTTTTAAAGCAATAATAATAATTATAATGCATTTTATTTAATGTCAAGGTCACCTCACAAACAGGCAAATAATACACAACACAAATATGTCTGCACAAGACAAAACACACAACAAATACTCAGCACTTTCAAATAAAAAAGACTCAGTAAAGCATATTATAAAAAAGCCTGAGTAAAACGATATGTCTTAAGGTGTGTTTTAAAAGTCCGCAGGCAATGGCTATTTTGGATATCTAGGGGAATGTTCCATAGGTGGAGGCAGTACAGTTAAAATATCTAGCATCCATATGTAGTAAGTTGAGTCTGAGGTACCAGAAGAGAAATTGAAAATAAAGATCTGAGAGCACATGAAGGGGTGTAAATGTGAAGAAGTTTAGTAAGATATTGGGGTGGAAGTTTATGGAGTGCTTTGTAAGTAAGAGAATCTTAAAATCTACTAAATACTTTATTGTAAACTAGTGCAATTGCTGGAGACACGAGCTGCAGAATTCTGAACCAACTGGAGCTGGTTTTTCTAGTTCAGATTCTCCCTATGCTTTTGGTCCTTAAGTGGACTTTCCTTAAGTGAACCCTTTTCTTGCAACTGTTTATCATTAAGGGTTACCCTAACCCTTCCAATTTAAGGGTTTTAATGCAACCGAACCATGCACTCATCTCTGTGATGTTTAACTCTGCAATAGCCTTCATTTCAAGTTCAAGTGATCTGCATTGGGTACAAATCTTTGTTTATATATCGCCTTAGTTGCTGTCGGTATTCTATAACAACAACAAGATGGCAACAAAAGCATGATACAGAGGGTCTGTTATATCTCTAATTATTGCCAAAGCTTTCCTCTTAACAGCAATTCCAGATAACTGATCGACTGACTTTTGTTTGGAACCTATCATTTTAACTGCAGTTCTAATAATTCTGTTTAGTTTTGCTTTGTTCACAGTTGTTATTCGGCCAAACCACACAGTTATATTATACCCTAAAACACTATTGATTAAGCAAAACCACCAAACTTGAATTCTCTCAATTTCCTTAGCAGGTATAACCTCGGATTTGCTTTCCTACAGATAAGATCTACATTATCAGAATTTTTTTTTTTTACAGTCAATCATTGTTCCCAAATACTTAAAAGACTTCACAATTTCAACAGATTGATCGCATAACCAGGGGTTGAATTGAGATTTGCTGGGGCTCTGTGGGGGATTTTGAGATGTGGGTATACAAAGCTTTTATTCTTATTAATTGACAAACTTTAAAATGTAAATTGAGAGAGTCCTATGCTATGAACAATAAAATGCTGATAAAACTCATTCTAGATGCCAGCAGTTAACAAAGCTACATGTGAAAATAATAAAATCTTTCTGTCAGCCTGTGCCCTTTCCTTGTGTCAATATAAAATATATTAATGTCTACAGAATTGTATATATGACCTGTGTATTTACAGTATTCCTACTTTTCTTTCAAAACTTAGCCAGAACCCAATTTAACCCCTGCACATAACATTATTTCTGTTGTGGGTACTAGATGATTTAAAATAAATAATTTTGTCTTGCCAACATTTATCAATAAGGAACTCACATAACACCATTTTTCCAATTTTGAAACCTGCTCTTCATACTCAAGTTTGTACAGTCTTTCCGTAAAAGTGCCATTTCATCAGCAATTTGTATAATTTACAATTCTCACTCTGGATTTTTATTCTATTTGTATAAAACAGAAAACAGCAGGGGTGATAGGACACACCCTTGAGGTGCTCCGGTATTTAAAAAAAGTATTTGATTTAACCCCTCAAGCACAAACTTGTTGTGGTCTATTTGTTAAAAAGAATTAAATCAAATGAACAACTTCACCAATTACACCTAAAACAAAAGCCTCTCTAAAAGTGAATGTATCTGCATTCTATTAAAATCTTGCTTAGTCAATAAAAAGAACACGCAGATAAGCCTTTGCTTGGTTTAAATGGCTAGCAATTGTATCAACCATAGTAAGCCTTGCATCCTCTGTCCCTCTGGGTTTGTATGCAAATTTCAGCACATCGAATTTCTCTGATATATATATCATTTAAGACAATAATTAATGAACCTCTCCATACATTTAGCAAGTATTGATGTCAAGGCCACCAGACGAAAATCGTAAAAATGTTTTAGCTCCTACATTTTTGGGAGGGCTCGTGTAACTTATAATTTCCATGTATTTGGTACAAAATTTAAATGTAATAAAACTGAAATCATCTTGTTAAGGGGTCAGTTAATTAATTTACACAACTCTTTAAAACACGTCCTAAAACACTATAGAGCTTGAAGGGAAAATATGTTGTTTTTACACATTTAGTTTTTTTGACTGTCAAATTCTAACACAATGTCCAATCATCATGTGCAAGGTATAGTTTTTCAATAAAATAAGGGTTTTCACCATTATTGTGTGTTGTGAGTTTTCAAATAGAATTTAAATAGACAAAAATATAAAAACAGAAATAAATGTTTCCGATTTTTATTCAGACATTTTCAAAAAACAAAAGAATCTAGCACTGCAGACATGAAGAATATATATGCAAAAAAAAGTATTTTTAGTGTCACTCAAGTACATGGTTTTCATTCAGAAGCCTTTTTTGACCCCAGTTCTCAACGTTTTTACTTTAGTGGATGGCCGAATAAGTCCTCATGGCCTTGGTTTCGGGTTCCGATAAAGGAAAAGTGCGACCCCGAGTTGCCATGGAGTTGGGCAGGAGATCAATTGCACAGTCCCAAGGGTGATGCAGGGGTAATTCTGAAGCTCTGGATTTGCTGAAGGCTAGAGACAAGCCCATGAATTCCTCAGGTATCTGTTGACCCAGGTCAAGGTTTTCACTTATCTGAGTGGTTCTGATGGGTATGGAGTCAGTAGTGTCTATACATTGTGAGAAACAGTTCCTACCCCATCGAACAATTCGCCTCTCTTGCCAGGAGATTTGAGATTTGTGACATGATAGCCATGGAAATCCGAGAATGATTTGGTTGTGAGGTGATTTGATGACGTGGAATTTGATAGTTTCTGAATGTAGGATGCTACCTTGCAGAGTGAGGTCACTGGTGGTATGAGTTACTCGACCGTCCCCCAATGGTCGACCGTCTAGCGCTGCCACTGCCAAGGGAGAGTTGAATGGTTGGAGAGGAATGTTGTGGTGTTTTACCAGACCTTCATCAATAAAATTGTTTGGGCAGTTACTTTTCATGTGTCCCGCCGCACCGCAGTCGAGACACAAGCCTTCCTTTATGCGGCGTTCACGTTCCTCCTGAGTTAAATGTGTGCGGCCAACTTGCATGGGTTCGTAATTGGGTATTTGAAATTCCAGTGCGATCTTCTGGACCGTAACAGATTGTCTATGCGAATAGCTTATTCAATGAACTGGTTAAGGGTCTTTCCCTCATCTCAACTGGCTAATTCTGACTGGAGAGTCCTTGACGAAATAGTAGCTTTAAGGGATCATCTTGCCAATTGGTCTGGGCTGCTAGGGTGCGAAATGAGAGGGCGAATTCCGCAGCTGAGTCCCCTCCCTGCCGCAGAGCGAGCAATTGTTCAAATTTGAACCTCGGGGTGTTCAAACACCTCTCGTAGATATTGTTGAAAATTGTTGTAGGTGATGTGAGCGAAGCCTCTGTTAACCCAGACAAAAGTAGCCCAGTCCAAAGCTTTTCCACTCAGTAGGGAACAAACAAAATAAATTTTACTCGTGTCGGTAGGATATTGTGTGGGCTGTTGATCAAAAAACATGCTAATTTGCATAAGGAAGCCTCTACCTACAACGTGAGGGGTTACCGTCAAATTTATCTGGGAAGGCTACTCGTAGATTACTGGGAGGTGCAGAGGAAGATAATGTCTGGATGGGTTGACTTTCCGATGCGGCGGTGCTGTCAAATTTGCTGTCATCGATGTTGGGTCTGCGGAACATCAATATTGGAAAGAAAATATTATGCAACGATCAATGTAAAACCGTAGCAAATATGATGCATTAAATGTTTTGACGTGTTCAATGCACTTCATTGTTTAATACTTAAAGGTTTAGGACAAGTTATACTGTCATGTTAATGCACCATTGGTTTACTCTAATCTCATGAACAAAAATGTAACCCAGAATGTGAAAACCCTGAGAAAATCATCTTTCTTTACGGTGTTCTGCATTAACATTTTAGATGCGTTTATACAAATATCCATGGCGATCAAAAAACATGCAACTTGGTTACCGTCAAATTTATCTGGGAAGGCTACTCTTAGATTACTGGGAGGTGCTGAGGAAGATAATGTCTGGATGGGTTGACTTTCCGATGCGGCGGTGGCTCCCTGTGGTGTGCTACAAAGGCTTTGGACAGATCTTACAAGTTCCTCGGTTAGAGTAGTGAGGTGAGAAAGCTGTCGGTGGTGGTTCGCAAGCATTCTGGCCTGAGTTTGGTTGGTTATTTGGGAGACTACTGCTGGATCCGTGTCAGGCGAAGTTTTCTGTAACCCAGATCTCAGAGGATCAGATATATTTGTGACAGTTTTACCTTTTCTAGGCGTGTTCCCCGAACTATACCTTTTGAGGTTACATAAGGTAAACCTTCTTAAGTGCGACGTTAGAAGGTGCTGTCCGTGGCCCACAGCCGCACAACATTATCCCTGTATTTGTTATCGGATGACCTCCTTAATAAAAGCGCAACAAACGAAACATAATCAGCAGTTACTATGACGGAGAAAAAACAAAGACAGAGGAGAGCCCCCAGCTTCACTCCAGCCGAAATCGATATACTTTTGGAGGAGGTAGAACAAAACAAAAGTATACTTTTTTAGAATTTTCGGACAACAGTGTCCAACAAAACTAAAAAAGATATCTGGGAAAGTATAGCCAGAACAATTGCAGCTTCAAACTCCACTGCACAGAGACACTGGGAAGTTGTCCGTGAAAAGTGGCACGATTTTGCCTGTGCAGCCAAAGCGAGAGGTCCTGCCGTCCGGCAAGACAGGGCAAGAACTGGTGGTGGCCCCAGCTCTGTGCCTGCACTCAGCCCCGACGAGGAAATGGCCCTGGCAATCATTGGGGAAGCGGCATCAGTGGGTATCTCGGGGGGTGTAGATCTCAGAGCAGGTGTGGATACTATTCCATGATCTCATAGCAGGCCATCCTTGTTCCCTCGCACCTCCACCCCCTCTTCCCCCACAAGCAGCGCCAGGGCTTCTCTGGCATCGGTGTCACCGCAACTGTGTGCATCTCCATCAACTTCCATTGAGGTCACACAGCACCAACAATCCGACTGGGGCTCCAGAAGGTATCCTTCTCTTCGATGTGATTGCAGCATTTCGTTAGAGAAGCTCGAAAATGAGAAGCTAGAAGTGCTGCGAGGGATCGAGCAAGGGATACAAGAGACCAACAACCTCGCCCGGGCCACGCTAGAGGTTAAGAAGTCAAAGCTCCAGATGTCACGGAATGGATGAGAGAGAACCCAAGTGCAGGCAGCAATGAAGGGGTAAACAGAAATATTTATTTGATAAAATAATAATCCCACGATGGGGCAAAACAAACAAGGTCCAGGATAATATAAATAATAAGTCCAAACACACGGGAAACAGGAACAAGGTAATCCAACACGAAGCGGTAGAGACAACGCACACAAGCATAAACAAGTAGACGTAAAGAACCGACGAAAAGCAAGGGAATCGGGGACATTAAATAGGAGGAAATTAATGATGTGAGATGACAAAGGGATCGGGACAGGCAGATGACAAAACTTAACGCTAAACGGACAGATGATGGGACAGGTGATGAACGTTAAACACTAACGGGGAAACAAGGGGGCGGAGCTATACGGAAAACAGGAAAACACGCGCGAAATGTCACAACATACCGCCACGTGTCTCCACGCAAAACAAAACATACATGCCAGACATGGTACTGTCACGGTCCCGTCCACAAGGCAAGAAATCTCGAAACAGGAAGGATGGAACCCTGACACCAGATTCTGGAAAAACAATATGCTTTATCCAAAGCACAATTTCACAGGCCAAGCATTTCCCTTCCTATTATAAATAATAAAGAATATCTTTAGTTAATTGTTTCAATAAACATTTGATTAAACCCAAATTTGCTGTCATCGATGTTGGGTCTGCGGAACATCAATATTGGAAAGAAAATATTATGCAACGATCAATGTAAAACCATAGCAAATATGATGCATTAAATGTTTTGACGTGTTCAATGCACTTCATTGTTTAATACTTAAAGGTTTAGGACAAGTTATACTGTCATGGTTAATGCACCATTGGTTTAGTCTAATCTCATGAACAAAATGTTACCCAGAATGTAAAAACCCAGCGAAAATAATTTTTCTTTACGGTCTTCTGCATTAATATTTTAGATGCGTTAATACAAATAGTAAGCAACCACAACAGCTAAAACACAACGTACAAGTGCACCAAAACTGAACACAGGTTGCAGAAACACTCAATAAAGGCATATGGTGTTTATCACACATAAAGTAGAAACATAAGAAGCATCTAAAAACAAATTAACCAAAAACTGTTTTAATAATTTGCTGCCTCGTTTGTACACCAGTGGCATGTAGTTCATCTCTTTGTTGAGGTGGATTTGAGCACCTTCATCCTCATCTTCCTCCTCATCTTCCTCCTTCCTCCTCCACATTTTTCTGGCTTCAGACTCAATCCTCCTGCTGATTTATGCAGACACCGAAAACGCATCTTCCAAAGCCCAATCGAGCGTTCCACCAAGTTGCGGATACGTGTGCAATGCTGTACCTATGCTCAGCCTGCGTGGTGCAGTTGTTGACTGGATTCAGAAGATATGTTCTAAGGGGGTAGCTCCTAAAAAAAATGCTTTGCCCAAAAACTCCTTGACCAAGTGATGAATTGGCCCACACAAAACTGTCTGTACCAGGCCAATTTGCAACCACGTCTGAAAACATCCCCCTGTGGTCCACCACCACCTGGACATTGATAGCCGCGTAGCCCTTACGACAAATGAAGGCCTGGTCGAGCGCTGATGAGTTGGCGATGGGGATAAGTGTCCCGTTGACAAGGCCTATTACTCGCGGGATACCGTCAATGGCATGGAAACTTTAATGCGCCTCCGTTACTTCGTGCCTGGCATACGGATGTAATGCCAACCAAATGCCAACCACCTCTTGAAAACTCCCCATTGCAAAAAAAACGGAGTGCCACTAGGAGCTGAATTTCGGCCCTAAGGGGGTAGCTCCGGTGAGTTTGTCTCGACAATGTCGGACCAACAATTTCTAACAGATGCTGAATTTGCTGCTGTGGTAGCCAAATTTTTCTAAATTGCAGCGTCTGTCATAGTAGCCAGAGGATTGAAGTTCTCAGGCGTGAAGTAGTTTACATACACCGAATGGCTCCGTGGACGGCGCCCCCTTTGATTTAGCACGACTATTCGCTGTATAGCTGCCATAGTTTCATCAAACTCCATCACCTTAAAATCATTCTCTATAAATATTCTCTTAAGGCCTGTGCATCTAATAGTTTGCAGCTGAATTATATAATTAAAGTGCTAACAACATGAGTGAAATGATGTAAATGTTTTATCATTTAAATAAAAAAAGATTTGCCTAATTGAACACGCAGTGTATTACAGATATTTAATTATATAGACTTCTATGTACCCAAGCTTTTGTCACAGTGGTGGCCCCTAGCGGAGTCAAGAGGAATAAAGTATAGCTAAGAGTGCTCCAGACCAACCTTTCGAACGTATGACTTACAGAAGGTATACTTAACTAAGAAGTTTCGGGAAACACGTATTAACGATAAGGTACAGCTTAAGGTATAACTTAAGAACGACGTAGCGTTAAGAAGGTTTCGGGAAAGGAGGCCAGAAGGTTCAAAAAGGGAAACCGATAAGGATGAATTAAGAGTATACTTTGGTGTGTAAATATGAAGCAAATAAGATAGATATGAAGGGGCAAGATTGTGTAGAGCTTTAAAAGTGAGAAGCAGAATCTTGTAATCTATTCAATATTTAACAGGAAGCCAGTGTAAATGATAGAGCACAGGAGAGATATGCTCGATGAAGGAGGTTCTGGTAATTATATGGCAGCTACGTTTGTGAGGTAACCCAAACAGAAAAGAGTTACAGTACTTGCGAGGTGACTAAAGCATGAACAAAAATAGCTGTAGTATTGGGTGTGAGGAATGGATTAAAACGGCTAATGTTCCGTAGGTGGAAATACGCAGACCGAATAATATTGTTCACATGCTTTTCAAAAGACAATGCACTATCAAGAACAACACCTAGACTCTTAACTTGAAAATAGGAAGAGATTATAGAATGAATGGCGTCAATATCCTGACTGGAGACATGGTAGGGACGGAGACACTGAACTATCTCTTAGCTGTCAATTATTCGGTGTGGCATATGCAAAAAGGCTATGTGGGGGATTTTGAGGGGGTGTGTATACAAATCGTATTAATTGACTAACTGTAAAATGTAAGATCTAAATTGAGTGAGCAAAACCATACTAGATGCCAGCAGTGTACAAAGCTACATGTGATAAGAATAAAATCTTTCCGTCTAGCCCTGTGCCCTTTCCTTGAGTCAATATCAAATATCTTTATTTATTAATGTCCACACCATTTTATGTATGACTTGTGTATTTCCATTTTTCTGTCAAAACTTCATTCAAAATTGACCGTGATTGAGATTAAATTGTGCATCGTTGCTGCAGCACACGCCATGAATAAAATCGCACTTAATGCTTGAATTTGATTTCTTTACAAACAACTAAATATGTCTTGAAACGACATTGCGCGCCGGATAAGAAGCACAGCGTTGTGTCTACAACTCGCAGGTATCGCACACCAGTGCGTACATTATGCATGTGCAAGCTCAAAGTCAACTCCTGATGCAGGATGGGCCAATTTAATTTTGATTTATATTTTGGTTTAGTTAAAAAAGCATGTGGCTCTTTAATGTTAATAAATAAGCATTGCGCGGTGCTGCAGAAATGCATGCTCATGGTTAATGTGGGTCTGCGAATTGGGTTACGTTGCAATATAGACACTGACAAAAAGGTTAATTGTTATTTAAACTTGAGATTTATACTGGGGCACAGCATATTTATACTGTGAATGATGGAGTGCCACTCCATAACACCAGAAGAGCCGCACACTGGTGGATGCCCTTCAACGCAGCAAGATACATATAGAAACCTATAATTATAATTACTTCCTGCTCGTTTTCTTACATCCGTATTAAAATCCCCCATTATAATACATTCCTTGGTCAAAGAGTTAAAACTCTTGAAAATACACTCAAGACCCTCATAAAAATAATTCTGATTTGGAGGGCGGTAACAAACTCCAAACAATATTGGCTTAGTTGCGGGAATAAGCAAGTCCAAAAACAACAACTCCTGTCTAACATTACAGTATAAATTCATTAAAATTAATATCTGATCTAATAAAAATACAGACACCCCCACCTTGTCTGTTGCGATCTTTCCTAACTACATTATAGTTCTCAATACAAATTTCATTATTATTTACTGACGAGTCTAGACATGTTTCTGTTACACACAAAATCCCCACTTTAGAGTCTTTGAGCAACCACCTTAATTCGTCAATTTTTGGTAATAAACTCCTTACATGTAGGTGCACAAAATGCAAACCTTTCCCTTTAAAATAGTCCTTTATCGCATAGTCTGACCCATCCAAAGCTGGAGGCGTCTCTCCCACCGCTGTACCCATGGCTTCAATACCACTTGCCCGGTCTATACCACCTACTCCACACCGCTCTTCAGAATGTCCACCACACCAAACTCTCCCCCTCCGCACCAGACACCGCAGCTGCCGGCTCCACCTTCATCTCAGCCTTCATACAGTCATCCACGGAAAGGTAAGGTTCATTAGACATGCTGTTAGTAATCGACTCCATTTCACTGTTTAGAGAACATACCTGGACTACAGCGATGTCTCGGTTCACCAAGCATGTTCCATAATCCATGAAACGATCTTTAATTACACCCGGACAAACTTCAGTTGGACCGGGACATGGATGAATATCCCCCGACACCAGCAAACATAAGATGATAATAAATTTACCAGCGTCAGAATGGTGTTTCGAAACAGAAGGTCCGGTCAAATGCAGCCGTAGAAGGGAAAAAATAATACTTTGCCCGTATCCAATCGGGACATCGTCACAATCAGCTAAAACCTTTAAACAGCACTTTTCATCAGAAAAAGCTTGCCTCGTCGGACACAAATTACAAAAGATTATAAATGCCAGAGCCGGAATCACAATGCCAAGTACACCTGTCGCCATGTTACCGGAAGTGTCACTGGTTAAGCACAGATGCTGTATAACCACTTCCGCATTTGCGTGTTGCCGTAGTTCCCTTTCTGTCGGTCTCTCGACGTTGTGTCGAACAGACAGATGGGGTTCGCCCTTGAGACGTAACCGAGACGTTCCCTTTCTGTCGGTCTCTCGACGTTGTGTCGAACCGACAGATGGGGTTCTCAAGGGCGAACCCCATCTGTTGGTTTGACACAACGTCGAGAGACCGACATCAGGGAACCGAGGTTACAGACGTAACCGAGACGTTTCTCCAACCGGAAACTGAGGATATTGTGAAGCACCGGATATTACGTCACTGATATGCAACAAATACAAGGGAGACAAGGGACGGGCCATTATTTTAAATATAAATTTCTCTGGATTTGCACGTTCTTGGGAACATTCGGGATAATGTAAATACACCACTGCATGAAATATATCACATTGTGCAAGTGATTTTGGATATTTCATAACAAAATTCTTCCTTATTGTGGCTTTAAAGACAGACCAGGGGCGACAGGACAAGACAGGATAAAGAAAAACAATCCAGCACAGGACAGAAAACACAAGGGCATTAAATAGGAAAGGAACAAAAGAGGCTAAACGAGGGCAACAGGTGAAGGGTGTGAACTGATAACGGGATAATGAATAAGGAAACAAGGGGGCGGGGCTAAGACTCAAGACAGGAGAGCATATTGCACAAACATACAAACAATTACCATGTTCTTCCAAACACAGACACAAGACATGGGACTGTTATGATCCCGTCAGCCAGAGCAAGAGAAACAACTACTAGGAGGACAGGATCATGACATGTCTGTAATGCATGTAGTTCATTACTTAGACTGTACTTTGCAACGCATGATACAAAAAATTGTAAAGTATTATCATCAAAATCACAGAATATAGCAAGCACGGCGCAGACTTTCGGAACTCTGCACTGAAAGCAAGCTTGCGCGTCAGGAGGATGGAGTGCTCAGGATAAAAAAGGTGAAAGGGACTTTTTGACTGTTTAAATGGTAAGATGCTTTATTTCTTTCCTCCTTTACATGCGGTAAATAAAGTAACTTTATTGGTAGTTCGTTGGTTCATTGGGTATCCCCGTTTGTAAAAAATAATTCATTATTATCGAGTAGCTTTCAGAATAGTTTTGAGGCATATCTGGTCTAGTAAGTGGCACAGCATTGTTACGTGATGTTCAAGGAAAATGTGCATTAATTATACTATTTGTGGCTTGTGCTTTTGAACATTTATGTTGCCCATCATTGTGAATTGAATCTGGCTTATTTCGTTTTTTATATATTCTGTTCTAAACAAATTCTGTAAATAAATGTTTGATTGTTTTTTGGTGCACTAACTTTGTGCTGCACTTTACACTGTAGCCTATCCTTGCTATAACCACCTGGTGTCATCCCCACATTCGACTATCAGTCGACTATAGGCAAGACTTCTATAGGCAAGAATTCTATGTAAATCCTTAGTCGAGGACACCCTAATTTGATGTAGCAAACTCTGTTTGAATAGGAAGCGTTCCTGATTCCGGTTGATGTAACTAATGCAGCCTAACAATCCTGGAAGAGATTTTGAATGTGAAAACCTTTACACATGTTAATTTGAAGGTTTTGTTTTCCCCCATGGCATAATTGGATATGGTGTTTTCGTGAGTGTTCCCAGAAATGCCAACCAAATCAATACAATAGTGCAGTGATACTTATGTAATGCGGTTGTTTTTAAATTGTATGTTTTTACAAATATTACAATGGCTTAGAACATGGCACAACCAATCAGATGTAATGGAATGACTCAGAAAGCAGGCGAGTAAGATTCTTGACAAGGTTTATTGATGCAGTCAACAATATTTGAAGCAGAGTGGATGATAGCAATAGCAAACGAAGATAACAATACTGTCTTTGATGCAGGAGATCGTGGACGCTAATGAAGATGACGGAGGGAGAGACACATACACTGAAGGGCAGGAGTGAAGATGATATGGAGAGAAGGTGAGGTGAGGTGCTTAAGTAGTGGTGGTGGCGATGAGCATCAGGTGTGAGTTATTAATACTCTGGGGAAGTTGCTTGTTGGGTGAGGATGGTGAGAGAGCATGACCGATCTGTGACAGCTGAGGGACGAGGACCCCGCTGTTCGGATGTGATTCGTGGAAGGTGATGAGTTTGGCCGGATCAAGGATTTCATCTCTTGATACCCATGAGCGCTCTACAGGACCATACCCCTCCCAGTCCACCAAATATTCCAGAGTACCACCATGATGACTGTAATCCAGGATCTCCTTCACCCCGTGGAAGCAACGGAAAAAGAAACACAGCAGAAAACATGCTGGAATCCACAACAGATTGAGAAAAGGTGCTGGAATCCACAACAGATTGAGAAAAGTGGCAGACAGCCTTCCTCTGCAAAGCATTCTACTCGGCAATGTCTAATCCTTGGAGAATAAGATGGACGATTTTAGAGCCAGGATACATTTCCAACGGGACAATAGGGACTGTAAGATCCTTTGATTTTCTGAAACATGGCTCACAACCGCAGTCACGGACACTGCTGTGACGCCGTCCGATAACTTCTCTGTTTTACGGATGGATAGATCAGCTGAGGCAGGTAAATCCAGATGTGGTGGAGTATGTTTCACGATCAACAAGAAATGGTGTGACCCCAGGAATATCTCTGTTGCGTTCCTGCTTGCCTCATCTGGAACATTTATCCATTACTTGCAGCCCATTCTATCTGCCCCAGGAGTTCTCATTGATCATCGTTACTGCTGTTTACCTTCCAACAGAGGCAGACACCGGTTTGGCTTTGTACAAGCTTCATGATTGTGCTCATAAACATAAACAAACATCTTGAGGCTGCTTTCATCATCGTGGGGGACTTTAACAAAGCCAGTCTCAGGCAGGTAATGCCAAACTTTTATCAACATGTCTCCTGTCCAATAAGTGGGCCGAATACTCTAGATCACTGCTACTCTCAGTTTAATGCCTACAAAGCTCGCTCACTACAATCCTTCGGCAAATCAGACCATGCCACCATTTCCTCACACCGGAATACAAACAAAGGCTTGTTCAAGAACCCCCTGTGAGAGAGTAGTGACATGATAATCCTCCCATTCAGAAAATAGGCTACAGGCGGCACTTGATGACAGCGACCGGGACATTTTACATGACAATTACTATGGTATCATTAACCGTATGTATTGTAGCTAACCTGTTGTCTGGTAGCGTTTTTAAAGAAGAGTTTTGATTCTGATGTCCTTCTCTAGCTTGCTGATTCTCCGCGCTTCACTTACAGTTCGATTCCTTGATGCAGTGTTATCCTCTTTATTTAACCAAGCGATTTCAATCAATAGTTTCACTTGCACATAGTACAGCAACCTCCTGTTGTCATCGGTCCGCCAGCAACACTGCTCCGTACTTCGTCGCATGCTTTCAATTGCCAGTTCCGCTGTTTCACTTTGGGTTGTTTTTTTGCAGGTTTAGCATATTACATAAATTACGGTCATATCAATGTCATTGTCAATGACATACAATTTTACACCAGCACATTGAAATAAATACATTTGTTTTAAGCTTTCTGGAAAATACTATATTTTTAAGAATAGCTATCTTGAGAAATTAAATAATTTTATTTGACCTCAAATGTTGCAATCGTTTTCTTCATGCCAGTAGCAGACACAGAAATGACAGGCGAGGTGTTGGAGTTTTTTATATAAATGCCGACAAAACATTATATATTCCCAAATTCTATTAAATTTGAGTTAATTTAAATTAAATGTAATATTTAATTGTAGTATTTAAAATGTGTAAAAAAAAACAGAACAATGAACGGAACAATGAACTTGTACAATTTAATAAAGGTTTGAACGTAACCCAATGTTCGGCTTTTTCTTTTAATCATGATGCTAAGCATTTTATCTCATGCAGAATGGGAAATCTCGTTAAATTAAGCGGACAGCCCATAACAACTTGAAGAACATAAAAACACTCTAGTTGGTAGGCTGGTTGTCCTGTTTACATCGTTTAAATTGAGGTACAACAAACATATTTACATGATAAGGTGAAAGTCGGTCCTTGGCTCAGTCCGTTTATAAGAAGACCTGAAAAGAATAACTGTTACGACCTCTAGGGGTAAGTCGTAACAGAAAAAAGTTTTGACCAACAAAGAATTTTATTAAATACAGGGAATCTCTTCAGGGGCAGACAAGGCCAAAACAATAAACAAAACAATCTTCTTTTGGAATCTAAATAACCTTTTTTAAATGAAAGGAAGAAAACAAAATACAAATCCACTTAACTATCTCCCTTAAAGTGGTCATATGGCGCGAATATGTGTTTTTCTGTGTCTTTGGTGTGTTATAAGTTACCTATGCATGTATTACACACGTAAAATTGCTCAAATTAAAGTGTCGGAACAAAAGATGCATTATATCTAAAAGGTTCGTAACATGACTTGATTAAGACCGCCCAAATCTAAATGCAAGTAAAGTGGGCGTACTTGTAAATCTCATGTATCGTCACCGCCACAGCCATGTCGCAGAGACTCTGTGTGTTTCGTTGCGAAAAGAAAGACTCTTTGTTTGCCCTGCCTAAAGATGAGACAACTAAAAATTAATGGTTACATTTTATTTACAACACTGTTGCAGAAAAGTACAATCCGAATGTTCAAGTTTGTGCAGC
Organism: Triplophysa siluroides; assembly: GCA_006030095.1. NCBI lineage: Eukaryota > Metazoa > Chordata > Actinopteri > Cypriniformes > Nemacheilidae > Triplophysa > Triplophysa siluroides. Next base: position 761,523 of record VCII01000041.1, on the reverse strand, counting down.
GCATTTCATTGAAGATTGAGACCTGGGAGAGATCAAGACCGACTCTGGACGAAAGCTTTGTTTAAAAAGTGGGGCCATTCAGCAATTAAAACTTCGCAATGACAGGCGCTTCAGGTTTTGCAGTCTGTAATTTTCCATTGCAAAACACTTTGTTACGGACTAACGTGTGTTGAGTTTGTCGTGTGTTTGTGATCTGCAAATGCAGTGCAAATGCAAATGTCGTGTTTATAATGAGGTTTATTGTCTTTGTTGAGACGCGACGAGACGTGGCGTAACACAGGTTGATCAAGAAGGGCCAACGCGCTCGCATTATTTATTATGTTACCATTCCCTAGTGTAATGAGAGCTTGTTTCTATCTCACACAAACCATGTATAATGTATATGTGTAATTCAGTTCAAAGCAATGAAGGAAGGAGGTGGGAACCGGTGAATGTTTAACAAAGTAAAAAAAAAAAAAAAACAAACAACAAAACGAAAGTAAAATGCCTTTCGTAAAATCGACTGCCGGCCACACAAACAAACAAGCGTGGAAGCATTCCTGGCATAACCACGCTGGGCGCATCAGTAGCTGAGGGGTGAACAAATTGTTTAGCCTTTAGTTCCAGATCCAGCTCCTTGAGCCGAATAGCTCTTGGAGTTTCAAGCTCGACTGTGCGCACCTGCAATAGTTAACTTTGTTAATATTAAAGTTAATATTATTTTTTGCTCAACTCCAGCTCTTTCAAGAGAGTTGAGGTTATAGGTGAGGTTATAGGTGAGGCCGAATAACATGGGGACAAAGATACAATGTGGAGATATAGGTTTATACCCAATTAAACCATTCTTTTGTGGTTAAGAAGAAAGAGAGAGACACTTTCAAGACTTGACTGACCATTTGCCCTCATTCCTGTTAACACATCTGGTGTCCATGTTAGGGAAAACACACCATCCTGATCAAATGATGGATGCTTTAAAAGAGGGCAGTTGGATCAGAGATGCTGGCGCCGTTTAGACCCCTACTGAGAGGTCATGGTGTTTTACGATGCCCCAAATACTCACCTTTGGCCTGGCCAGATCCTACATTGTAACAATGTAATATACCTGCACTATGTTGATGTTTATCAGAGCTAAGTTAACACCTCTAGCTTTTCATTTTTGCTGCAACAAACATTATCCGTCCTCACACTGTAAAGTCCAACTGAGGAGGAAGGGCGGGGCCCTGGAGGAGGGCAAGGAGCAAGAGAGAGGCAGGGACTCAGAGGTGGTGATGAAGGGAGGAACCAGGTGGTGGTCCAGAGACCAGCCAGGGAGACGGCCCACAGGGGTGTTGATAGAGGGAGGGGCCATGGTGGAGGTAGCAGTGGCAACACTAGGGGACCGACGGTCGGAGATGGTGCTGGAGCAGCCCAGGGTGGAGACTAGGAGATGGAGATCCAGGGTGACACAGAGGATCTGGAGAGCCAATGCGGAACCAGCGGCTCAGCCGACCAAGGCGGAGGCAGGATCCGAAAGACCGCAGCGGAGCAAAAGCAATCGAGTATGAGGGTGGAGCTGGAGGGAAGGGGGAGCCTGACAAAGCCATAGGGGTGGAGTGATGAGGTGTAGCCAGAGGATTGGAGTCCCGAGGCAGCAGATGGTCGACGACTGATCAAGGCAGAGCCAGAGAAACGAGATAGCCTGGTGGGATGACGGGCCATGGTGGAGATGAGGGAGGCAGGAGCCAAGCCGATGGGTCAGAGGGCTGAGGTGGAGTTCGGGTCTCGGAGGCTGGAGGCAGAGACATGGGAAACTCAACCCCCGAGGTAGCTGGCTGCTGGAGATCTCAAAGCTCATTCATCCCAACAGCGCTGGCATGCAGAGGGAGGCGGGAGAGGGAGGCTGGGTGCCTGAAAATGGTCATTCAGCAAACAGTCTCTCTGCTCCAGGCAGAGCAGCTGGACTGCTTGTAGTGCCATACCGGGAGAGGGGGGGAAATCTATTCCAAAAAAAGGAATTAACACGGGTTACAGAGTAATAATAATCGCACAATGAAGGAGTATCACAAAACAGGCTTTTAAATATAAATCCACACATAGCTTGAAGAACACAGGAACACATCATAAATAATAAAGAATACCGGTGCATAAATGATGGAACTCATGAGGGGCAACAGGTGAAAACAATACACAACCATGACTACCAATGAGTGACTGAACAGGGCGAGATCAGCTATAATAGCAATTAAAAATTTTGCTGCAATCAGCAATTACGGGGCAGATTTTTACCACTATAAAATGTATTTTACAAATGTGGTTAAACTTTAAACTTTTTGTAATTTGGTGTGGTCAACTATAATAGCAATTAAAAATGTAGCTGCAATCAGCAATTACGGGGTCGAGCGTAATTTTATGTGGACATTTCTGATAATGAGTTTTTGAAAACGTGATTTAAAGCACATCATTTATAAAATATATATTTTCTGATGCATAGATAAAGGTATTGCTAAACAGTTGCTAGGGTAGAGCTGGGTTCATACCGAATACCGGTGTGTATTTTTGTTTATGATATGAATTTTTAATATACCGCATTACCGGTGTATGACGCTTAAACAACGTGCGGAACGCGGCGCAGCGCTACACTGTTTCCGTGGGGTCCCTTTTCACTGTTGCACTCTGACCGGCCATTCATACAGAATGCATCTTTCCATGCCGCAGCACTACTTTATATAATTTTCTATATAAATGCCCTAAACGGAGGTGTTTGGATGTTTGCGTGTGTCTCGCGCATGAGCGGTAACGTTACATATTTCTTTCCCGCCGCCATGGGAGCGCGAACCTCGCGGCTGAACAGCAGCACAAGTTCGCATTACCTAATATTAAATATACTCACAAACAAACATTTTCAAAAAACGATCGTGTTCCCCTCATATCTGCTCAATATAAGCATTTAATATGATGTGTTTTTAGTTTGAACTGTTTCTCTATATGCTATGATGAGAATAGAAATAAGGGTCAGTAATGAGGATTTACAGCGTGATGCGATTGTTTTCCTCTCACATATCTAATTTAAGCCTTTTTTTCAAAATCAAAAAATATGATTTCAGGAAGTCATAAAACCATTGTGACTATGTAAAACACAACAGACATCAGATGCATGTTTAAATGGTACAATTGTTACTATTCTGCTCTTCTGAAATAAAGCTCTTCTGATGTTCAACTACTCATTTCTGGGTGGATGCTCCTAACTCATGAAGTTGGGAGCAACACTGCTTCCAAGGAAAAACGTTAATTTCGAGCCCTGTTCTCTATTTATTTGCTTAAATATTATGTATGCAAGTTACCTTCGCATCCTATTCAGTTGTTAAAGAAGTCTAAACTTTGCAGTTATAATAGGGGATACTGTGACCATGACAGTATAAAAGGGCATTTTAAGTCAATCAACAGCACTATTTCCTCTCTCAATCAGTAGAAAATGTGGTTAAAAAAATAACTTGAAATAATCCTGGTTTCCATGTACCAGGAAGCCGGTATAAATCTGGAAAACACTGTTATATTAACTTTTGGTCATACTGCCCAGCCCTTTGCTAGGGTACTCTGTTTGGTTGATGGGTTTGGCTTGGCAGCTGACAAAGATGATACTCCAACCCACAAGTAAAATTAGCACACCCATATGTTTCTACGACACTTCTATCCAAAGATATCCCTTTTGAAAGAGTCTATGGAACTTGTTGCTACGATGCTTTAAATGGTTGCTACGGAGTGGATAGACAGTTCCCAATAGTTGTAATATGTAAAGACTTCTTGCCAGTCTGATTCAGTGGAGCCAAACCCTTGTCTCTACAATGTTCGGATCCAGTGATAGTCCCCTCATACTTTTTCAATGAAATGTGCACTGGGCAGTTTCTAACGTGCTCAAGATAGCCCACCCCCATATCTCTTCAATGTTCTGATGCAGAGATATACAGTTGCAGTTAAAAGTTTACATACCCACTGCAGAATCTGGAAAATGTTGCAAATGTAAGAAAATGTTTGAAAATGAAGGTTTGTTTTTAATTAGATACCGCCCTGAACAAGTTATTTAACACAACAGATGTCAATTGTTATTATTTTGTTGTCTGGGAAACATATTTTTTGTAGCTTCTGGAGGATGTTACTTAATAACAAAATATGTTCCCTTTCTGTCGGTCTCTCGACGTTCAAACTCTACGCCACTCAACCCGAGTTTCGAGGCATCCTCTCAACCTCAGTCAGAGGCAGGGATGCTCCCGTACTTCGGGCCGAGGTCGCCACCCTTCTGGCGGAGGAAGCGATCGAGCTCGTCCCTCTAGCCAAGATGTTCAACGGGTTTTACAGCCCGTACTTCATTGTCCCCAAAAAAGGCAGGGGGTTGCGCCCCATCCTAGATCTCTGTACCCTGAACAGGCACCTGTACAGGCTGCCGTTCAGGATTGTCATGCAGAGGCGCATCCTGGCGTGATGCTAGGATATCAGGATTGGTTCATGGCAATCGACCTGAAGGACGATTACTTTCATGTCTCGATTCTCTCTTGTCATCGCCCGTTCCTACGGTTCGCTTTCGAGGGTCAGGCATATCAGTACAGAGTCCTCCCTTTCGGTCTGTCCCTATCCCCACAAGTCTTTACGAAGATCGTGAAAGCCGCCCTTACTCCCCTCAGGGAGAGAGGTGTACTAAACCAGCTCGACGACTGGCTTATCTTGGCACACTCTCGAGATCTGTTATGTACACACAGGGACATTGTGCTCCTGCACCTAGATCGATTGTGACAGGTCAACCGAGAAAAGGGAAAGCTTTCCCCTGTGCAGTGCATCCTCTTTCTCGGTATGGAACTCAACTCTGTCTCCATGATTGACTACAGAACGCGCCCAGTCAGTGTTGAACTGCCTGAAACAATACAAGCAGTCAGCGGTCCCCCAGTGTGTGAATTTCAGAGGCTCCTGGGACACATGGCATCCTCGGCGGGGGTGATACCCCTCGGGTTGAAACACAAGACACGGCTCCAACACTGGCTAGAGAGTTGAGTACCCTGGAGAGCGTGGCACACCGGCAGCCGGCGTATGGTCATTACGCCTCACTGCCGATGCACCCTAACCCCTTGGCTTTCAATTACCTTTTTACAGACAGTGGTCCCTCCCAGGAAGGTTACGAGGCACGTCGTGGTGACGACAGATGCCACACCTGCAGGGTTGGGGTGCAGTGTCCAATGGGCACTCAGTGTCGGGGCAATGGACGGGCCCAGCCTGCACTGGCATATCAATTGCCTAGAGTTGTTGGCTGAGCTACTTGCACTTAAGAGGCTACAACCTCTTGTGCAGGACAAGCACGTGCTGGTCCGGTTGGACAGCACAACTGCCGTAGCGTAGAGGTGGCATTCTCCCACGGCAGTTAAAACGATTCGCCCGACACCTCCTCCTGTGGAGTCACCAGGTGATCCACTACCTGCGAGCCACATATATCCCGGGCGACCTGAAACAGACAGCCAACGCGCTCTCTCGTCAGTCGACCCCTCGCGGAGAGTGGCGACTCCACCCCTGCGCAATCCAGCTCATTTGGGTGCAGTTCAGCCAGGCTCAGGTAGACCTGTTTGCCTCCCTGGACACCACCCATTATCTGCTATGGTACTCCCTGTCCAAGGCCCCCCTCGGTACGGATGCTGTAGCGCACAGCTGGCCGAGTAGTACCCCTTCCCCCCAGTGAGCCTCATTGCACAGACCATGTGCAAGGTCAGGGAAGAGGATCATCAAGTGCTACTAGTGCGCCGTACTGGCCCAACCGGACTTGGTTCTTGGAGCTAATGCTCCTGACGACAACACCCCCCTGGCCGATTCCCCTGACAAAGGACTTTCCCGGGGGAAAAGGGCACGTTATGGCATCCCATGGAACCTCCATGTCTGGCCCCTGCGGTGGTTGAGACCATCACCATCACAATCTTCTCGTCCTGGTGTTCTTCTCGAAGAGAAGACCCACGGAGTTGCTCGATCGGGAACGTGCTGTCCTTTCTACAAGAGAGACTTGAGACTAACCTCTCCCCTTCCACACAGAAAGTGTATGTTGCCGCTATTGCCGCTCATAACGACTCAGTTGCTGGAAAGTCTCTGGGACAGCTTCTTGCTGTTCAAAAGGTATGTTTTCATTATTGATTTAAAAACCGATAGTGAAGATGCAGATTTGATACAGAGGGGGAGAGCATTCCACAATCTAGGGGCAGCAACTGAGAATGTACGGTCAACCCTGCATTTTAGCTTCGACTTTGGGATGCATAATTATCTCTGGTTTGATGACTGGAGAGACAAGAGGGGCCGATGTTCAGTCAATAAATCTGCTAAATAAGAAGATTATACTTTCCATTGAAAATAGCTACTTTACATTAGTAACTTTCTAGCTACTTTCCATTGAAAATAGTTGGCAACACTGTCCTTCTCTCATCTGCCACAATTATGTCATGTCCCCCCCTTATCTTTAACTGTGGCAAACTCTAATCTATAGTTGGCCTTGGTCACTGTGCTGTATCAGCATACAAAATTGTAGTCGAAGTAACAGTGCAAGCGCTGATTTCTTGTCAGCGTTGCCTAACAACCCCGGGGCTGACTAGCTAATTAGAGCGGCTGCACCTGAAAGTTATCATGACTCCCTTTATCAGCCTTGCAATTTGTGGTTGTTGTCAGATCGTTGTTTGCTTATGCCTTGTCTTGAGGCCCGTTCTTCGTTCCTCACTAACTCAGTGAGCTTGATTTGATTGATGATGATTTTGCATGATCTTGGATTATAAGGTTCTTCGACGCTCAATCTGGACTTGTTGTCTTCGCCACAGGTCTGTTAGCTTAAACTTGCTCGAGAGCAGTCTTATTTCATGTAAACAGGATTAAATCGCGGCCATGACGCAGTCAAATCGGTTTCATTCATACAAAAGCAACTTGTTGCGCAAGGTACATAATTAATAGAAAGAGCTTTGCAAATTTAAAATGTAATAAACGCGGTGCTTTTTTTTTAACAAGATGTATTTTTTTATATTTGACATATTACTTTGTTGGACCTTCATATTAAATATAAACAAAAGCACAGTGCATATGTATATATGATGCAGGGAAAAAATGCAGTCTGTCCTGCCATTAGCAAATTTTGTGGTATTTTATTCTCTTAAGACCCCAGCTTAATAAATATTGCATAAGGGAACGTCTCGGTTACGTATGTAACCTCGGTTCCCTGATGGAAGGAACGAGACGTTGTGTTGAGAGACGACTGGGGTTTGATCTTGAGAACCTATCATCTCCGAGAGGAATTTCTAAACGCCAATAGGATTGGCGAATGGCCCGCCCACGCCAGTCTCCGCCCCGTGCATACGGGTATAAAAGGAAGATGGCGGCGGTCATTCACTCACCTTTGTGCTGAGGAACCTGAGAGAGAGTTCTCGGTCACTGCAGCGGGTCGGCGCAGTGATGTGGCATGAAGACACAACGTCTCGTTCCCTCCATCAGGGAACCGAGGTTACATACGTAACCGAGACGTTCCCCTTCAGTCGGTCTCTCGACGTTGTGTTGAGAGACGACTGGGGAAGTATCTACACACGCCACGGCACTACGCCGCATTACGACCTCCAGCGGAGCGACAGTGACTGGTCTAGCGAGTCAACTGAGCGCTATCGCGAGATGTAATCTTCCAGTGGATTCAGTATCAGACATACTAAGAAGCTTCTACTGACGGTCATCACGGAAGGTGGCGTTACCCCTGTAACGAGGTCCCTTCCGGGCCGCACTGGGAAAAAACACTACTCTCCCATGAAGAGTGTGTTGCGGAGACCACATCCTACCACGTGGGGAGGTATATGTGGAGGTATAAGGCATGGTCTTCCCATGGGGAGAGCGCATGCAGGAATGTGTCAACCCGACTCGGGGGACAGTATACTCGGTGGAGAGCCACCGGAGGTCACAGATTCGCCTATAGGGGAAAACGTGAAGAATCTACATACGGGACTACCCTGTAGGGGAGTCACTACGTATGGGGCATTAGTCCAAGTATAGGGGTCCGCCTGACTAGGGGTGACTCTACCAGTACTGGACTTGGTTCAAACAGATCGCTCCGCCCGATCTATTACCAAATGCCATGCTAATGATGGATGGAAGCCTATACTTCACCCTAAGGGGGGAATAGTAGGGAGGCTGATAGCGCACGCTACTCGCCTGAAGAGGGGAGAAGGCGCTTTCGCAGGCGTACGTCCAGGCCAGATGCCGGGCCCCTATCCTTGTCGGACGCGGGCTGACACCTGTTCCACTCAGAGGTTGCAAAACCTCATGAAGGTACTGGGCGTAGCCCAACCCGCAGCACTGCATATGTCTGCCAGAGTGGCGCTCTTGGTCAATGTCCACGAGGAGGCCACGCTCCGTGAGGAGTTGGCTCTCACTACAAGTAGGCATTGACCAGGGGATTGGTACGCCAAACGGCATTCACAATCCAGCGCGCCAACTCTGTTTGGAGACAGTCCTCCCCTGGGGCTGTCTCTGGAACAGACAACGGCTGCTCAGAGCTCTAAGGGCTCTGTGTGCGGTCATGAACAACGCGGTATGCGCGTAGGACACAGCACGTAGAGGTTGGGTCTTTCTCCCGGAGGGGAGCGCCTGCAGGCTCACCATCTGACGGAAAGAATGATGGGAACCTTGGGCACGTAACTGGGCCTGGGTCTCAGGATCCCGTGAGAGTTACCAGGGCCAATTCTAGGCACCCCGAGGACACGGAAGCCTGAAGGTTCCCCATCCTCTTGATGAAGCGAGCGCCGTCAGGAGCGCAGTCTTCATCGTACCCGAGGAAGAGAGGCGTCTCCGAGGGGCTCGAACGCTCAAGTGGGTGTGCGAGGTGGATTTACCCTCCTCGCACCTAGAGGAACCTAGTGACCAGGTCGAGGAAGAGAGGCGTCTCCGAGGGGCTCGAACGCTCAAGTGGGTGTGCGAGGTGGATTTACCCTCCTCGCACCTAGAGGAACCTAGTGACCAGGTCGAGCTGACCGAGAAACTTACTCTCCACATGATAGTGCTGAGCGGCTAAGCGGCTACACACACTTCAATGTGGACGAGGAGAGGTTACTCTCCAGTCTCTGTTGTAAAAATGTCAACACTAACCTGATCGGCAACTCCGTGGGTTCTCTCCTTGGGAGGAACACCCGGATGAGAAGAGACGCCACTCGTAAGCCCTAAGCTGCATGGCGGGGGCTCTAGCCAGCTGGATGGTCTTAGGATCATCGGCGGCAAGCCGCTCAAACTCTCCTCGTCCCGTCCAAGGACCAGGCATGGAGGATCCAGAGGCCTGGAAAGGGGGCCATACCGTGCCCTTCCCCTGCGGACGATCGTCAGGGGGGGGCTGTCATCAGAGCCATCAGGTCTGGGAACCAAGTCTGGTTGGGCCAGGACGGCGCAACTCGTAGGACTTGGTGCCACTCCTCCCTGACCCTGCACAGGTCTGTGCAGGGAGGCTCACTGGGGGGGGGTTCTCCTCTTGTCTCGCGGTCAGCTGTGCGCTAGGGCGTCCCTGCCGAGGGAACCCTCGGTCAGGTAGGCCCAAGCGAGGATGGGTGGGGTTCAGGCAGTGTCCTGCCGAACCGCTCCCATCAAGCCGAACTGCGCGGAGATGGAGTCGCCATTCTCCACGGGGAGTTTCCTGCCGAGAGAGCGCATAGGCTGTCCGGTACAGGTTCTCCAGCATGAATGTGCTTGCAGAGACTTGTTGACTCCATAGGGGGAGGCGTCGGGGGGTTGCGACTTTCGCCGTGAGCGTGTGCCGCCCTCGAATGAGTACGCCACGGCAAAAAAGATGTGCTGTCCGACCGGACTAGCATGTATGTCCTGCACTAGGGGCAAAGCCTCCTCAGTGCCAGAGGACAGTCGACAACTCCAGGCACTATGTGCCGTCACAGTTGGGACCCGTCCCAGTCCGCTACTGCGTGCCCGTTGCACACTGCCCCTCATCCCTTCAGGGAGGCGTCAGCCGTACCACGACGCGCCTCGACCTGCCCGAGCGGAACCCCTGCTCGGAAGGGTCAAATCTGACCAGGAATGAGGGTACACCAGCACTGAGGCGTAACCGTCATCCGCCTAGCGTTGGGGTGCTACACCGTTCCCGGAACCCGACTCTGAAGCCAGTGCTGAAGCGGTCATATGGACATCAACCCGAGCGGGATACCCCTGCCGAGGATGTCACATGCCCCAGGAGCCTCCGAAGTGTTTTTCGGTGGGACCGCTGACCCTACTTGATCCGTGTCAGGTAGTGCAGCACTAACTGTGCGTGCTCGCAGTGAGCCGCTGGTATCCAATACAGAGTCTAGTTCCATACCGAGAGAAGAGGTGCTCAGCGTTGGGTGAGCAGGCTCTTATCCCAGTTGACCTGAGGCCCGAGACGGTCTAGGTGCCGAAGCACGAGGTCCCTCGCGTACCCAACATCTCACGAGTGTGCCCAAGGCAACAGTCGCCGAGACAGCTGAGAATTCGCACGCCTGTACCCAGAGGGGACAAGGCGGCCTCACTGAGTTTATACAAACCCGAGGAGGCAGGGCCAGACCGAAGGGTTGGATGCTGTATTGCCACGCTCTTCCCTCGAGCACGAACCGCATAACGGCCGGTGTCGAGGGAGGATGACATACGCATCCTTCAGGTCGATTGCCACGAACCAATCCTGGCCAAGATGTGCACCTGCGTCAAGATCCTAAACTGCAGCCGGAGGTGCCTGTTAGGAGATGCAGATCCAAGATGGGGCGCTGCCCCGCCCCCCTTTTTTCAGGCACTATGAAGTATAGGTGTAACCCCAAGGACATCTCGGTTATCAGGACGGAATCGACCACATTCGCCGCGGGGCGGCGACCTCCTCCCGAAGTGCGGGGGCATTCCCTCCTCGCACCGAGGTGAACGGAATGCCCCGAGACTTCGGTGGGCGCATGGCGAACTGGATCGTATAACCGAGATGGATCGTCCTCTCCAGCCACCGACGGGCTGATGCACCGTGACAACGGGGTCAGAGAGGCGATCTCCTTCACCATACCTGGGAGGGCTGGTTCGATGGCTGACAGAACGGTCACCTCGCACCATGGGGGAGGTTGACGGTTCTGTTGACTTACCTGCTTTGTGGCGCTGGTCGACCAACGTCACGTGGAGGTTGTGTTCGGCCGCGCTATCCATCCTCACCACCGTCTGCTTGAGGGTGCTGTGGAGGAAGGGAACCCAGGGAAGACAACTCTCTTATTGAGGAGGTGGGTGCTGGGCCTTGGAAAAGGCCCAGACTTGATGGAGACGCAGCAGGTAGCGTCTCGTCCCGACCCCGCGAAGAAATGGCAGAGTCGGACCCGATGTTTCCCCCGGGTTCGTCCCGTCAGGGCCGCTTGGGTCCTCCCTTGCGGGCTGCTGACGGGGGGGGGGGGTCGCTCTCCTCCGCGTTGGTCTGCGTCTCGGGCGGGCTGCCCTCTAGGAGAGCCCTGCGCCGGAGGCACCACTGCGGAGGGGCGGGGCTGTCGGGAAGCAGGCTGCGCTCGGGGACGTGACGACCTGTGGGTGGTCATGCCGCGGCGAGGCAATATCTGCGGTATTGCCCTAGTCTGCTTCTGCACCGCGGAGAACTAATGACGTCCTCCACGGTGTCTCCAAACAGCCTGGCTTGCGAGATAGGCGTGTCCAGAAGGCGGGCCTTCTGGACGTTACCTATCTGTGCAAGGCTTAGCCACAGATGCCTTCCTTAGGCCACCATAGTGGGCATCGACCGACCCAGTGCTCCTGTCGTGGCCTTCGTCGCACGGGGCGCGAGGTCTGAGGCAGTGTGCAACTCACTCATGCGAGTGGGGTCAGGCTTCCCTTCATCCAGGTCCTTCAGGGCTTTAGCCCGAAAGACATGGAGGATCGCAATGGCGCGGAGGGCGGAAGCAGCCTGTCCAGCAGCGTTATAAGCCTTCGACCCAAATATCGAGGAGAGCCTACACGCTCTGGACGGGAGTCTAGGTCGACGCCCCCAGGTGGCAGCCGTCTGCGGGCACAGGTGCACCGCTACAGCACGCTCCACCTGGGGGACGTCAACATAGGCTCGGGCAGCTCCGCCCTCCAGGGAAGTCACAGCTGTAGAGCTCACAAGTGTGGAACGCACCGAAAGGGGCACATTCCACGACCTCGTGAGTTCCTCATGCACCTCCGGGAGAACGTCACCTGGGTGGTTCGCGGTTTTTTTCACACGCCCCGCCCCCAGAAACCGTTCGTTCCGCGAGCGCTTCAGGGAGGGCGTGACGCACCTCAACCCGATGCTCGCGGCCGCCCGGGTTAGCACGGCCGACATCTCCGCGTCGGTTCCCATCACGAGCTCTACCGCTTGTGGGCGGGAGCTCGGAGATCGTCCGCGTCAGATGCCAGTAGGCAGCTGTCCGATGCCGCGACAGAGATTTCGTCCTCATCCCGTTTACGAGCCTTCCCGCTATGGAACGGTCAACCGCCGCCCATCGGGGACGCACCAGGTGCGCGAACTGGGGTATGGGCGGTCCGCCGAGCCGGAGCTGGCGGAGCGACATCCATAGAGATCCCCATATCACCCCCGCTGCTCGTCGAGGCGGTCGACTTCGCCGAAGCGGCAGTCAGGCTCGCCTGACAAGCGAGCGAGTTGCCGGCAACAGTCCCGAAGAACGTCGCCAGCCGTGACCGCAACACCTTGATAGACATGTCCTCGCAGACAGAACATATCATATCAACAAAACCGGCTTCAGCATGCTTGTTGCCCAAACATGTGATGCGGGTTTCATGGCCGTCTGACTCGGGGATGAGTCTGCCGCACCTAAGGACACAGCTGCGAGACATGCTCAGCAGCTGGAGAAATATGCTCTTTTAGAATAGGCTCTGTGGTAAACTGCCGAATGTCGAGTGGAAGGCCGTCACGAGAAGGGATCCGCTGCTTCCGCGTCGCGCCGGCAGGAGAAGAAACACTCTCGAAGAAAATAACATGCAACATAAATTGCACTAGTTCCGAAGAACAAAAGGTGAGTGAATGACCGCCGCCATCTTCCTTTTATACCCGTATGCACGGGGCGGAGACTGGCGTGGGCGGGCCATTCGCCAATCCTATTGGCGTTTAGAAATTCCTCTCGGAGATGATAGGTTCTCAAGATCAAACCCCAGTCGTCTCTCAACACAACGTCGAGAGACCGACTGAAGGGGAACTAAAGATTCTGCAGTCATGATCATGTCAAATAACATTTTATGTGTCTTGATTAATGCCATAGACTGCATCATATGCCTCTGAGGCCTCGTGTTATTTTCTGAAAATGAAATAAAATATTTGCATGTAATATACATTTTAATATTAGTAATAGTATTAAAGGGGTGATTTTTTTTTTCTAGTTTTGCATTGATGTGATATAAATCATAGGGGTCCACATAATGTGTTTGTGAAGTTTCAGCTCAAAAAACACCACAGATCTTTTAATATACCATGCACTACATGCCCACTTTTGCATGTGAGGAGAAACACGCTGTTTTGCTGTGTGTTTCTTTAAGTGCAAGTGAGCTGCTAGTCTCCGCCCCCTATTCAGCTGAAAACGCAGCCAGGACTGTGAGCCTGTGCTTCCAGCGACAAAACAATAAAGTAGGGCAGTGTTGGGTAAGTTACTCTGAAAAAGTAATTAGTTACTAGTTACTAATTACATATTCAATAGTGTAATTAGATTACTTTACAAATTACTCTGTCCAAAAAGTATTTAGTTACTTATTACTTTCTATATCCTACATCAACGTTGATTAGTTAAGTGATTCAAGGATAGACATGAAACGACTTATTTAATTCATTCAAATAAATAATATTAAACTACTTAAAGTACTCTATTAACTGACCAACGTATGACAGATGTGAGAATTATACATTTTACAAGTTACAAGTTAAACTTTGAATTTTGATGTCAATTCCACTATTGCACACACATATATTACACAAAGTATTTAGTTTAATAACATCAAAAGTAACTGTAATTAAATTACAGAAAACATAAGAGTAATCCCTTACTTTACTTTTTTAAGGGGAAAGTAATTAAATTACAGTAACTAATTACTTAGTTACTAGTTACACCCAACACTGAAGTAGGGTCAAATAAAGCGAACGAGAAACAAGGTATTTTCTTTGAAGACGAAACATATGGTTTTGGATAAGCACACCTGTTTCTGTTGGTCCGGTCACTACCGCTCTCGGGAGAGAAAACCGCGTTGCGTGTTTACAAACCATACACACAGTTTTGTGAAGTGAAGATACTCGAGACAAACGCATAACTAGTTCTCCAAGTCAAATTAACGTTACACAGGACAACAAGCCACAGACATTGCTTTCTAATAGTGAACGGACAAACGTGTCATAGTGACATTTTATCTACTTTTAAGTTGTCACAGGTCCCTGGGGTCTTACTTGAAAAATACCGGTACTTACAATGTCTTTATTTGCAGCTTTGCCTCATTCAGTGTGGATGATTTACATTGAAAACTAAATAAATCCATTGCTCTCTTGTCTCCCGTGAGGCTGTGAAAATTGTTCTGTGTTGGTCTGTGCAGCTAACAACAGCTGCTTTGCTACTTTTGCCATGGTGTTGAAACTTCACACATGCGAAAACAAAAATGTCAGCGGCACAACGGGTAAACACATTCAGAACAAGGGGTGGAAATATTATAATAAGAACGGCTGCTTAAGTCATTAAGAGAGAGATTTCTGAAGCGCTCATTTTCTCACAGGCTTGCAGAGATAGGCTCACATAAAAACAGTTAATGGTTTGTCATCTTTCACCTTTTCTGAGTTGGCAGTTGCACAAGAGACCCGATTTTAGCATTTAAACATGGAAAAAGTCTGTTTTTTATGAAATCACCCCTTTAATCAAAAAGGAATTGAATCAATAAGGAAGCTGACTGATTAAGTCTCTTAGATGGTGTGTGACCTAATGTGCACCTACAGTATCACCAGCACTGAAGCAAAATGACCTGAATCTGCATCAGTCAACAATCTTCAGTCACATTAATGATGGGACTGTGTTTGAAGATACCATTCCCTGACCCAAACCTGTTTCACTGCAACTCTAGCCAGGACAGGATCATGAATTGACCTTTGGGAAACTGATAGTTATTAAGGATTTCCGTGTATACAAAGTCTAAGGAATGAACCTGACAGGGCCTTTACTGTTGCATGTGCTACACTACATACATCATCAAAAAAGAGAGGAGACCTGTGATGGAGGTGCAGACTGATGCTGGTATCCAAACCACTACACTTAGACTGAGCTTCATGAGATGTATTTTTTGGAATACCATTTCTTTATTATTCTTAAAATATATATTAAATCACAGACAGTGGTCATATAGGGAAGGTGGCAACCAATCATGAGGATACATCAGACAGAACCACCCTGCTGGGGGGTTACTACGTCTGGAGCACTAGGTCCGGTTAGAGCTATGCGTAGATAACTCAGCTGGTACCCGGCCTAAGGGGGCAGGGCTGCTCTGCCCAGCCCGCCTGCTGAAGGTGCTTCGTGATGGATGGAATGCCTTTTTATTCACCCAGTGGGGGAAGAAAGGAGGCTAAAACCTAGGAGGGGGGACCGGTCTTACCTGATGCTCTGCAAGACTCGAGCTGACACCGTTTTTTACGCGGAGGCTGCAGAACCTCATGAAAGGTGTTGGGCGTAGCCCAACCCGCAGCTCTGCAGATGCCTGCCAGAGAGGCGCCCTGAGCCAGTGCCCACGAGAAGGCTATATTCCGGTGGAGTGAGCTCTCAATGCCAGTGGGCATGGGCGATCTTGGGATCGGTACGCCGTAGTGATGGTGTCCACGATCCAGTGTGCCATCTCTGTTTTAAGACACCCATCCCCTTCTGCTGACCTCCAAAACAGACAAAGAGGTGCTCAGAGCTTCTTCCTCCCCGATGGGGAGCGCCTGCAAGTTCACCACCTGGTCTCTAGGGGGAGTGGTGGGAACTTTGGGCACGTAGCTGGGCCGGGGTCTCAGAATCACGTGAGAATCACCGGGCTCGAGTTCTAGGCAATCTGCGGACACGGAGAATGCTTATAGGTCCCCTACCCTCATGATGAATGTGAGCGCAATCAGGAGAGCCGTCTTCGTCGTGAGGTGAGAAAGAACGGCATCTCCGAGGGGCTCGAAAGAGGGCCTCTTGAGGCCCGCCAGGACCACATCAAGGTCGCAAGAGGGTATGGAGCATGGACGAGGCGGTAGCCTTCTACCGCCCCTTAGGAACCTAATGATCAGGTTGTGCTGTCCTATAGAACTACCAGCAACTGGGTTGTGATGAGCGGCAATGGCGGCTACATACACCCTCAGTGTGGAAGGGGAGAGATTACTCTTGAGTCTCTGGAAGGACGGCATGTTCCCGATCAAGCAACTCTGCGGGTCTTCTCTTCGAGAATAGCACCAGGAAGAGAAGAGCCCCCACTTATAGGCGTATAGCCACGTAGTGGCAAGGGTCCTAGACTGAGTGATTGACTCAACCACCGTGGGGGTAGGCCACTCAGGTTCTCCTCGTCTCATCTAGGAGCCAGACATGGAGGTTCCAGTGGTCTGGTCTGGGATGCCATAACGTGCCCTTCCCCTGGGAAAGCAGGTCCTTTGTCAGGGGAATCGGTCAGGGTGGAGTTGTCGTCAAGAGCATTAGCTCCGAGAACCAAGTCCGGTTGGGCCAGTACTGCGCAACTAGTAACACTTGATGACCTTATGTGCAATGAGGCTCACTAGGGGGAAGGCGTACTTCCGCTTGTACCGCGGCCAGCTGTGTGCTAGAGCATCCATGCCGAGGGGGCCTTGGACTGGGAGCATCATAGTGGGCAATGGGTGGTGTCCAGGGAAGCGAACAGGTCCACTGCACCCAATTGAGCTGGACTGCGCAGGGGTGGAGTCACCACTCTCCGCGAGGCATCGACTGATGATAGAGGGCCTCAGCTGTCTGGTTCAGGTCGCCTGGGATATGTGTGGCTTGCAGGGAGCTGATCACCTGTCGTAGGGCGAGTCGTGTTTATTGCTGTGAGCGAATGCCACACTGGGGTTGATATACGCTACGGCAGTTATGCTGTCCGACCGGAGCAGCCCGTGCTTGTCCTGCACGAGAGGTTGTAGCCTCTTCAGTGCAAATAGCACAGCCAACAACTCTAGGCATTTAAAATGCCAGCGCAGGCGGGGGCCTGTCCATGGCCCCGACACTGCGTGCCCGTTGCACACTGCACCCCAACCCTGCAGGGAAGCGTCTGTCGTCACCACGACACACCTTGTAACCTGCCCGAGAGGGTACACTGTCCGTAAAAAGGTCATTGAAGACCAAGGGGTTAGGGTGCGTCGGCAGAGAGGCATAATGACCATACGCCTGCTGCCGGTGTGCTACGCTCTCCGGGGAACTCGACTCTGTAGCCAGTGTTGGAGCGGTCTCATGTGCATCAACCCAAGGGGTATCACCCCGCCGAGGATGCCATGTGTCCCAGGAGCCTCTGAAATTGTTTCAGGGGGACCGCTGACTGCTTGAAATGTTTCAGGCAGTTCAACACTGACTAAGTGCGCTCTGTAGTCAGTCGCGCTGTCATGAGTTCCATACCGAGAAAGAGGATGCCCTGCACAGGGGAGAGCGTACTCTTTTCTCGGTTGACCTTTAGTCCCAATCGATCTAGGTGCCGGAGAACTAGGTCCCTGTGTGTACACAACAGATCTTGCGAGTGTGCCAAGTTGAGCCAGTCGTCGAGATAGTTTAGTACCCGCACACCTCTCTCCCTGAGGGGAGTGAGGGGGTCTTCCACGATCTTCGATAAGACTCTGGGGAACAGGGACAGACCGAAAAGGAGGACTCAGTACTCAAATGCCCGACCCTCGAAAGCGAACCGTAGGAAAGGGGGATGATGAGGGAGAATCGAGACATGAAAGTAAGCGTCCTTCAGGTCAATTGCCATGAACCAATCTTGAAATCTGATAGACACCAGGATGCGCTTCTGCATGAGCATCCTGAACGGCAGCTTGAGTAGGTGCCTGTTCAGGGTACGCAGATCTAGCACTGTCACACAAACTCACTCAGGGTAACGAACCCTGCACATGCACTTTAGCTGATTACATTGTATTTGCTTCAATAAAACACATGTAAGAGATGATTCCCATGTGACCTGACGGGCAATTTAATAGAAAATACCAACTATGCCACCTGGGGACTTTCACCCCAAGATGTTAAAACACCACAAACTTTAGGCACGCAAGTGCACATGTATCAGAAAGTTGAGACACAGGTATAAGTTTAATACAAATGTATTACAGCTCTAGGGCATAAAATATTCCGGATAACCTTAATGGTCAGAATAAAAATCACATTTGTAAGCACAATGGACACTCAATCATATACAAAAGTGACACCCAATGCGAGTAACACAATCAGTATATTCAAAATATCATAAAGCATTCGATACATATTCGTCAGCATGGACAGTACATATACTTATTAATTACTCACAATGAGTTGAGCATAATCAGTATATTTTGTATATCATAAAGAATTCAATATGTATTTGTGAGCACAGACAGTACCATTACCTCTTCAATACACAGTAAATGGATCGTAAATCACCCAAATCTTCCACATATAAGCAGGACTGTAAGTGATCAGTTTTCTCATTAACAGATCTGAAAACATCAGCAGCTCCCTGTGATTCAAAATAAGAGAAAACAGATGCAAATCATTATTTATCATTTTCTATACAACTGACCCATTTCACATTTTAACTATGGTTAACTATGTAGGGTTTAGACAATTATATACCAAGAAAGCCAAAGTTCAGCAGAAATGAATGGAAAGACCAATTCAGACGGTTAGATAATTTGAGCAAAATGGTTGGTTAACCATGCTAAGAATATAATATAAAGTTATTTTCATCAATGAAGAAGTGTTATGCATATTAAGTCATCAAAAACGTTTTGCTTCAGGTCAGAACACAACATATTTACACAAATCAATGATTTGCCTATTTACAATGACTCTTGGTTGTTTCCCTTCCTTTTGTCAGTTGCTTTGGATAAAGGTTTCTGCTAAATGTAAAAAGTTTTAAATACTGTATAGTACAGACGTTAAAGACACACTATCCAATTGCTTTTAGTGTTTAGACCATGTACATTACATTTGCTTTATAACTGAATTTTAGATTATGGAAAATCCACTTTTTTTAACCAAGAAGACACTTCCCAGTCATACAGTTGGTCATATTAATAAAAATCCATACCTGAATGTCAGCTCCTTCTGGCCTGTCAGTATCCTCTCGCCCTACCTATAAAAAAAGGGCAATCTAGACAAAACCTTACTATCTAACTACAGACCAATATCAAATCTTCCTTTTATAGGGAAGATCATTGAAAAGGTTGTTTTCAATCAGCTGACCAAATTCTTAAACTCAAATGGCTACCTGGACAATTATCAGTCTGGTTTCCGTCAGCATCATAGCACAGAGACAGTGCTCATAAAGATAATGAATGATGTTCGATTGAATTCTGATTCAGGCAAAATATCAGTTCTGGTTTTACTAGATCTCAGTGCTGCATTTGACACGGTAGATCACACCATACTCCTACATAGGCTGGAAAACTGGGTAGGGCTTTCTGGGTTGGTACTTAAATGGTTTGGGTCATACCTTAAAGGGAGAGGTTACCATGTGAACATAGGCAACCATAAATCTGACTGGACACCCATGACTTGTGGTGTTCCACAGGGCTCGATTCTTGCTCCGCTCCTCTTCAATTTGTACATGCTCCCACTTGGCCAAATAATGAAAAAGTACCAAATTGCCTACCACAGCTATGCAGACGACACTCAGATCTACCTAGCCCTCTCACCCAATGACTACAGGCAGTGGCGGTTCTACATTGAATCGAGATCCCCTCTGGGTGCCCCCCCTCACCTACCCCAACCATCCGAGAAAAAAACGAAAACAAAATTTTGCACAAACAGCCATGTTTTACCATAACAATATAAGTGTAAGACAAGCTTATATTTCTCAATTGCACAAATCCTTCAACAGAACATTTTAAAAACACAATTCTGCACAAAACAGTATAAGTTATCAGAACTTAAATATACTCTATATACATAAAAGTGGCAACATATGTACAATCATGATGTAACATGAGCGGAGAACCACAATAATATAAAATATTACGAATAATATACAAATAAAATATAGAATAAATAGTCTAAATAGCACAAATCCTTCATCACACAGATCACACTAAAGCAAATCTAATTCTTACACTATTGCACTAAGAACAGAAAACACAAACTAAAACCTGACCTTTCTGGCCTTCCTTGATGCAAAATCATCAATAATGTCATCATACCAAATCTGCTCCCCTATTGAGTGATTGATACTGATGATAGCAAGGCCAGTGAGCCATTCCTGAGACATGGTTGACCTCAGATACGACTTGATCAACTTTAGTTTTGAAAAGCTCCTCTCTGCTTGAGCCACAGTGACTGGCAGAGTAAGTGCAATCCTGAGAGCAGTCCAAACGCTAGGTTAGATCTCCGATAGATCCTTATCATGCATAAAAGTGATAAGTTCAAGGAGGCTGTTGGTCTTTGATGGCAGGTGAGAGAAGTTCTTGGTTCCCTGCACAAGCTCTCTACTGTCCAAACCAGAGTGCCCTTCAAAGTGCAGTGTTTTTATTATTAATGATGTGCTTTGTCACGCAACAGATTTATAGCAAATAGCAAATGTTGTCTTTGAAACTTCCTACACATATGTCAATTCCGTTGGTAATTACAGGGCCCAACATTAACCCAAATGATGGAAATAAATAATAACTGTACTTGTAACAGTTTTGTGGCAAAGCACAATCTTATGGTGAAATTAGATCTCGTGTTTGTTGAGTTAAGACCGGATTATTGTTGTATAAGCATAGCAAGCATCATAGCAAGAAGGCTAACAAACGTAAGAGTTATACCACCGATTAACATTAGCCCTTCATTGATGACTGGATAACGTTACCGTAATCATACAGAGAGAACGTAGTTGCAAACCTTTATCTTTTGCTCTTTTCTCCTCTTCTTCTTTTCTTTATTTCCTATATTGGGCACCTGACGGCTTTAACCTTTTTCTCTCCATCGCTGTCACTGTGTTAATCTGGCACTCGACAATCAACAGATTTCCCATCGCCCCAACATGTCACTCACGACCAGAAGTCAAGACTAAACCAATTCACCTCCACATGATCGTTTTTATTAGCCATTTCACACACACAATTCAGAAAAAAAATAAACATGCTAATTATAGGCCTGTGTTTTAATATTATTAATGAAATGTGAGTTATTTGGAAGAAAGTCAAGGTGTGACTGACTTTAGCCCACTAAGTGGATCCCCCCTCCTTGTCCTCTCCATTTGGGAGAGGTGAACTGTCCACCGCGGGCACGGCCCCTCCCCTTTCCACTTCTCACACACTTCTGCGCTTCTCAGCAAGCAGGGCGGCAATATGCCAATTCCCCCACACAGACAGTTATATGATAGATAATAGAAAACCGCTTAGCGGCGCAGATTATTTTTCTTTTTCAAGTGCTTGTGCCGCCCCCCACGTGTCGTGAAAAAATGCCGCCCTGGGCGACT
The DNA here is from genome assembly GCA_006030095.1 of Triplophysa siluroides. Taxonomy (NCBI): domain Eukaryota; kingdom Metazoa; phylum Chordata; class Actinopteri; order Cypriniformes; family Nemacheilidae; genus Triplophysa; species Triplophysa siluroides. The sequence continues at coordinate 739,947 of VCII01000041.1, read as the reverse complement.
GCCCTGTTCGCCCGTGCCTAAAACCGCCACTGACTACAGGCCTATTGACTCTCTTTGCCAATGCATTGATGAAATTAACAGCTGGATGTGTCAAAACTTCCTTCAGTTAAATAAAAACAAAACTGAAGTCATTGTTTTTGGTAACAAGGATGAAACTAACAAGGTAAACACATACCTTGACTTAAGAGGTCTAAAGATACAAAGCAAGGTAAAAAATCTTGGGGTCATTTTGGAGTCTGACCTTAGTTTCAGCAGTCATGTCAAAGCAATAAGCAAATCAGCCTACTACCATCTCAGAAACATAGCCAGAATCAGATGTTTTGTCTCAAGCCAAGATTTAGAGAAACTAGTCCATGCTTTCATCACCAGCAGGGTGGATTACTGTAATGGACTCCTTACAGGTCTTCCCAAAAAGACCATCAGACAGCTGCAGCTCATACAGAACGCTGCTGCCAGGATTCTGACCAGAACCAAAAAATCTGAGCATATCACTCCAATCCTCAGGTCCTTACACTGGTTACCAGTCACTTTTAGAATCAACTTCAAAGTATTATTAATTGTCTATAAATCACTTAATGGTCAAGGACCTAAATACATCTCAGATATGCTCATTGAATATAAACCAAACAGACTTCTCAGATCATCAGGATCAAATCAGTTAGAGATAACAAGGGTTCACTCAAAACATGGCGAGTCAGCGTTTAGTCATTAAGCCACCCGTAGCTGGAATCTGCTTCCAGAAGACATCAGACGTTCACCAACAGTAGCTACTTTTAAATCCAGATTAAAAACACACTTGTTTAGCTGTGCATTCACAACCTGAGCACTGTGCTGGTTTACATCAACTGCACTTTTATTTCTAATTTATTTTTATTCTGCTCTTATTCTTTTTTATATATACACTCACATGTTTAATCAATTTTATTGCTGTTTTATTGTTTCTTAAAATCTGAAGTATTTGTGATCTTAAATCATTTGTATTTAAAGATACGTCTTATTTCTTTCTGTCAATCATTTTTATGTTAAGCACTTTGAATTGCTCTGTGTATGAAATGTGCTATATAAATAAACTTGCCTTGCCTTGCCTTGCCTTGCCTTGCCTATCTCTTTTTGCTCTCTTTATCCTGAAACAACAAGTGAAAACAAGATTGCTAGAAAATGATTCCCAAATATCCCATGGTGTTGTGCAGTATTTGTTTTTACCCTTGAATTTGGCAATGTAAACCAAGTAACTAATGTAATGTTAGAGCAAGGTACAAATAAACTAGTCCAGTGTTTTCGTTTTTTCAGACATTGGCTCTCGGTTTAAGATACATTCTCAAACACTAAAGTAAAAAAAAGGAGTGCACAACCACACACCACAAGGGCTCAGGTGAAGGACAAAAAAACATTAAATGAGTGCACCTGATCAAGGTGATCACCTGATGTCTATAAAGACTTATTCTGTTCTTTTGTTGATTTGTGCCTGACAGTCGAAACGTTGCTGGTTATTTATTAAACCTGTGGAGCGGTTTTCAGTGTGTGGACATTTAGTTTATTCTGCTTTAAGATAAATTCTCACTCACCTTTTTGCTGTCACCCCTGTCATGGTCTCTGTCCTTCTCCTTATTTCTAAGTTTTCTCTGAAATCACAACACATCACTATTCAACCACCTAGAGTTATGCTTTTGATATATAATACAAAGAGGAACACAACCCCCAACATTCATTTTACATTGATATTTTTAATTGAGTGTCTAATTTATCCATTGATTCCACTTTGCACAAGTTGAGCAAAGGTAAATGACAAATTTTCCATTGTGTAACACACACTGCAATTCCACTTCTGTTATAATACCTTTGTGCAAGGCAAATGTTTATATTCGGTCTTCATTATTACATCTTCATTGTTGTTTTTACAAGACACTGACTCTAAAACATCATAAGTGTTAACAGAATACAAGAATTTTGTGAAATACAAAAAGAGCACAGACATGACAAGCACATATTAAAATACAATCAGATCAGATTAGATTATTTCTTCATCGTGTAAATTATCAAATACGATACAAAACATTTCCGCTTACATTCATCGTCTCATCTAACAAAAACGCATTACATCACATGACTCACGTAAATGTTTGCATCCCGTTATTTTACTGCCGCATGTATAATGTTTCTAACTGTTTTAATTAAAGTTTAGAAACTTAGCTTACACCTTTTTACAAACCGTTAAACCTGCATACATGCACTGGTCATCAGGAGAGCCCGCCTTCTTCTTTTCTTTGATTCGCTACTGCTTGGCTTCCGTTTACGGTAAAGCCCTGCTTCTCTTACATGATTGGCCAGTATCTTACGCATTATTTGATTGGCCATTACATTGACGATCGCTTAGACTGCCATGACAGATAACTTAATTTAACGTTTTTACTTTTTGTCATCATAACCATATACCGTACATAACGGTGTGTTAAGAAGTGCAGCACAATAACTGTCATGTATTTTTGAGCTGAAAAGGAAACCAGATACTGACGAAACTGTGTTTCGCAGCAACCAAAAGTTATCTTGCGCAATGCGAAACTTACGATACTGAACTGTTTGGACAGCAAAGCTCAATAAATATAAAACATCTCATCAGCTATGTACTGTATCTACCAATAGAGCATACATATTAATAGATTCCCTTACCTGGGTCAGAAAGAATATTCTTCTTCTTCTTTTGGTTTTATGGCGGGTTGAGAACCAATTTATTGGTGCTTATACCGCCACCTACTGTGATGGAGTGTGAAGATAATTTATTATTTTGACCTGTATTCTATATGTTAATCTACTTTTCCTGATAAATTTCAATACTACACTCATTCGTCTATCTACATTCGATCCATCATACAAAATATTATTTTGAAAATTTCATTGATTCTATATCTTCTTTCAGACACATCCTTTATGTATCATATGTATTTAAATTTAAATTCAAAGAGCAGAATAAGGTTAATTACAGTTTATTACACATTTCGATAATATATTGTAAAATTTAAAAGTGTGCCAGTAGTGCCATTCTGAGGCCACATTTGGGCCGAGTCCATCTGCTATGTGGGTAGCATTGGTAATTTACCTTGGATTTGAGCAAGAGTGAGCCTGCATTAATCCGCGAATGATTGTCATCTTTAACTGCAATAAGAGACTGTAGCGAGGAAGGCGGTACGGAGCCGTCAGACAAGGAGGCGGGACATTTCTGACAGAGGAGATTGTAAGCATAAAAGGGTCGAGCAGCAGAGTATACGTCAAGAGAGGACCAGGCCCGGACACATGCTATGTTTATATTTATGTTTATGTTTATGGTTGTATCATTTTACTTTGGATGTTTATTTAATTAAAGTTTGTTTAAATGTTCGCCGGTTCCCGCCTCCTTCCTTCCCTACTTTGAACAGTATTACAATGGTGCTGAAACCCGGGAGGAAGGAGAAACATGCTGTCTAAGAGCCCTCCCCGCGGTGGTTCTGGAGCGAGGATTCGGTTGGGACAGAGAGCTCGCTGCCGCGCTCCAGGGCCGAGGTAGGATGGCTGCAGTCGAAGAGGGAGCGGAGGAGTTGTCGCCGTTTGCCGTGTGCCGGAGCCTGCTGCCGTCCACCGTGAAAAGGGGTCGCTGCCAGCTACCCTCAGCCAGAAAGCCATCACCAACCGCCAGGAGGCGGATCGTGCCATCCACCGAAGGTCCAGCACCTCTGCATAGCACAGCCAGGAAGAGCCTCTCGGCTGGGCCGAGGACCGAGCGACAGCGACACCAGATTTTTATAAAAATGTTTCCTCTCTTCCCTCTCTCGTCCCTGTCGCTCCGGGTGCTTCCGTCTCCATTCTCTCGTTTCGTCGGTGCATACCCCCAGGGGCTGCGGATGCCGATAATAGCTCCCCGGGGGGGGGGCAAGAACAGTCTCAGTGGTACCCCCTGGACTGTGAGGTGCTATGGGGGTATGTAGCAAGGAAGGCGGGACGGAGCCGTCAGACAAGGAGGCGGGCCAGTGGCGTGAGTGATAATGGGTATCAGGTGTGCGAGCACAGGAACCGCATTTCTGACGGAGGAGATCGGAAGCATAAAAGGGACGAGCGGCAGAGTCTACGTCGAGAGAGGACCGGGCCCGGACACATGTTAAGTTTATATTTATGTTTGTGTGGGCGGCAGTGGTCCATGAGGAGCTGCCACCATTTTACTTTCATTGTTTATTTAATTAAAGTTTGTTTAAATGTTCGCCGGTCCCCCGCCTCCTTCCGTTCTGTATAACAGAGACGTTAGGTCGGTAAACAATATAGAAATATTTTCTAAATCTCCAATCTTTTTAAAACTACATCTGCAGTTTTAGGTTTGTGTTCTTTATATTGTCAAGGTCAACCTTTAAAGACTTAAAGTTTATGCATGGATGCGCGTTGTGCCTTTTGAGGAGAGAAATCAATAATTCACAATACTTTAAAAGCAATAAAATAGCACAACAAAATCATTTTTTCCTTATCTCTGTACCACATTTCTTTGCAGACTCAGCAGATGTATGCCTTTCAGATGATGTGCACTCCTGCAACTGCTAATGAGTTTATCCAATTTAAGAAATGTTATTGAAATGGACAGTCCTCCAGACACTTTCCTCAGTATCCTATGCAGTGAACACTACCTAACATCAAAAATGCAGCTGTGCAGGGTGTTTTTCTAAATCTCATGCAATTATATGCAAAATATAACATACATTGTGAAGTAGTCATGTTCAAAACAAAATCCTTAGGCAATTTACCATAGTAGAATAAGCAATCCCTGTTCCATGGGCATTCCCTTCAACATAGTATCCCTATGGGGGAAACTATGGGCAGCCCTTATGCCCCAGGGGTTCAATTTACACCCAACCTTGAGGTATGTTCCTACAGAGCCTGCCCTTCTCGTTAAATGCGGTAACCCAAATTTCTAAAACATCCTCTCTTGGAGCTACGACCCTCAAAGTTTGTCGAAATGTTAAGTCTATGGGATTTTTCCCAACACAACTAAGATTTTTCTGCAGACATTTACAAGCACCACTAAGAAGTGTAAACCTAACATCAAAAGTATTGTTATGCAAGATAACAATACTGATGATTTGCTTCACAAGCACTACAAGTTAAAAGCACGCAAGATAACAATAGTGATGCTTTGCATTCGTAAATGTCACTAATTATGTGGTGGACTTTCATTGCTATACATTTTTTCATTTCTTAAATAGAAAAAACTGCGTATTCTCACAAAAGTATTTTTCAAGGTGGCTAATTCGTATGTTTTTGTACAATCGTAAAGAACACACACCATCAATAGAAATACTGCATACAGTGAATGTGATGAAAGACTATGTGTTGCGTGTCGGAATAGATCTGATTTACTTGACAAATATGATTGTTAAAGTATTTCTGTTGTTGAGAATTGTCTTTGGAACTGTTTTTTTTCCAAAGAACTCTGAACTTTTTCATATTTTGGATTTCATTTTTTTGTGTTAAAGTTGTACTCATTTTGGGGGTGCAATTATGGAAGGGGATTTTGTCTATTGTACATTTTCTTTTGAAGTTTCAGCAAAGAAAGCATCTAAAATAATTTGCTTCACAATACAGTTCCTTGGTTAGCATTACTTTTCTGTGTGTGGAGTTATCTTGCTTAATCATTATTTAATATTATCCTCCCCATTCTTGATATTTAAACATTTTCCATTTACCATCTGTGTGCTTGGTCTACATAACAATGCTAAAATTACATCATTAATCTATTGTCTTTTCTAAGGGTATGGCAACATTGCTCCAAGCACAGAGGGTGGGAAGATTTTCTGTATCCTCTATGCAATATTTGGCATCCCACTTTTTGGTTTTCTTCTGGCTGGTGTTGGTGATCAACTGGGGACAATTTTTGTGAAGAGCATTGCAAAAGTGGAGAAGATGTTTAGGGTAAGTAAACTGTGGATCTTAGAGTGGCATTTATGATACAATCTGTATATTAATGCGTACTGTATTCAGGTAGTGTTTTATGTATACTTTACTTTTTTGTAATTATAAAGGTTTCCAAAAGACTGGCTGAATTGGCTGAAAGATCAAAGTATACAAACGTAAAACCCACTATTTCACAGCATTAGTTTCATTGACCTTCATTTTTTATTAACATTTTTCTTAGATTACAGTAATAAGCAATTAAATACATTATTTCTTAAGTACTAGAATCACTAAAGAACACTAAAGTGATGTCTCTAGTAGAAGAAATGTTTTCTAAGTGGGGAAATCATTAATGATTCCATTAACGAGTTCATTCAAAAAATGTGTTTTTTGTTGTGTTATGTTTTATTGTGTTAATTATCTGTTTTTTATGAGTTATTAATGCAATAATCGCTCTCATAGTTGTGTGATAGTGCTCTATATCAGCAAATACTACGAGACTGATAGTGAAGTTATTAGTGAGAAATAATGAGACAGGATGTGCGTGTGAATGAAAGAGAGAGACTGAAAAACATGGCCGTAGCAAGGGTTTGAAAATTTGTGAGGTCCGGGGTGGGGTGTCAATACTTATACCTGATATTAACAATAAATGCAATAAATGATATGACTTATATGAAATATCATTCAACCTTAATAAATATAATGAATATTACAGTTAACAATTGATAACTTATACCTATGAACAGGGCTTGATACTGTGGCTAATGGTGTTCCAAAATTGCTAGAAAAACTGATTCTGAATGCAGCGCGGAGACTTGTTGGATAGGCTCAAACTCTCAGTAAAACCTTGTGGCTCCACCCCCTCTATAATGACTGAATGAACTGCAGTTCCACAGCAGCTGAATGTCTTGCAAGGGCCTGTTTCACACATACTCTGTTTGCGGTGCGTATAAGGTGCGTATTGCAGTACATATGCATTGCGTAAGCAGCACACGCTGTATGTGCTTTCACATATACTGCGTTTATTATTTTTACTGGATTAGGTGTTTTGCAACTCCTAGCAAGTGTTTAGCTATGCTTGTTTTATGTTTTATGGAAATCAAATCAGTAAGATGACTGTGAAAATGAATGGCTTACTTTTATTACATGCATTCATGGTGAAATTACTACGTTTTCATTTAATCTCAATCTGTTTGATTTTGAGCTTGATATACAGTATGTGCTATCACTTTAAATCAGTCCGTGCTGTACAGCAAAAATAGACTTGATGCGCAACTGCAACGAACGGACTGCACCGCATCCGCGTGCTGTGTGAATTATATAATCTGTTAAAATGGGCACGTAAAAAATACGCACTGCAAACGAAATATATATGAGAAACAGGCGTAAGTAAAGATCTTGTTGTTTAAATACATACAGCGTTTTCTTTTTGCAAGAAACACATTGTTGTAAGCCATTGTAGCCACCTGTTGTAACGGTGATGCCGCCGTTTTTATGATGGCGGACATAATGCACATTTGCACACATTGGCTGGTCAAAACCCGTAACATTAATTGCATTTGAGTTTGACACAAAGCGACTGAGTGATCCTTGTCAGCTATGTAAAATATAAAAAAAATATTTTTTGATTTATGATTGATGATACACTCAATTTATTAATCATTGTGTTGTATAATTGCATAGTTTAATCATGTTTACGCTGTAACTATTGCTACAGGTATGAACAAAGTAAAAACTGATTTGGAAAGGACTTTAAATCAGCTTTTATATGATATCAAAACCTGTGATGGGTCTTCCCAGATAGCATCACTTTTCAAAATAACCTTTTACAAATATTTAACCCAATTTTCTGTCATCCTTAGTCTAGCGTTACATTATATAAGCACGCTTTTATTCATGTAAAAGCCTTTAAGCCATTGTGTGATGCAGCACAACGCAACGCTTCAGTGGTCCCTTCTTGTGAGTACATGGGCTAAAGGCTGCGTCACTACATTTCTGTCAGAATGTGTAAGACAGCACACCAGTATTAAAGAATGGGAAACACACTCAGTTTCTACCAATCTCATATTAATCTTGAGTGCCTATACAGTAGTATTGCACACGTCGAATATTCAAAGAGTAATACATTTGATCAAATTTATAAAAGAGCTGTACAATTATTTCCGGAAAACGGAAACGGACGGAACTACAGCACGAGCATACAACACATCATCGCATTAATCCCTCTGTTTTTTTTTTATATTATGCGCGTACACGCTGATTGCCAAACAAAAGTACAAACATATGACTTAGTTAGGGAAGGAAGGAGTTCGGGTTGGCGCGGCTGAGCAGAGTCTTTATTTTAATCAAGAACATAAAGTAAAAGTAAACAATATTTAATTACGGCCTCCTGGCACTTGTATTCGGTCACTCGTACAGTCGTGTTCTCTCTCTCGCTCCCTCGCTTGTGCTCTCCACCAAACTCTTTCTCCTCGCTCTCCCCTCGTGCTGGCTTTTATCCACTTCTCGCTAATCACTGAAACAAGAGATAGGTGTTTATGATCAGCCTTTGACCTACTTATTTCCCGCCGGTTTCCTGTCTCTTTTTTCTGCATATTGTTTTTTTTCGGTAAACTACTGACAGAATTAAAAATTGTTTAGAAAGTTAAAAGGGAAAACTGGTTGTCAGAATACTTAAATATTTTTTAGATGTTTTAAGATATTTGTAAAAATAAATATACTGTATGTGACCCAGTCAGAGAAAACCAGGCTAAAGTCTTTTGAATCTAATTATGATATAACGAACATCACAATTGATTTCAAGCATTAATTTCACGATTTCAATCTCTGACATGGACTTATGGTCAATATTAAAGATATTAAGGTAATATTTTTACGGAATGTTCTTTACATTACATAAGATATAAAATACTCCAGATGGGTGTAGCTTAGCTCACCAAATATGTTCTCCACCAGATCTATCGAGATCACATCCATGAAACGAGTTATTGCCATTTGCATTTATGCATTTGTCAGACGCTTTCGACTTACATTGCATTATCCTATACATTTACACATAGGTATTTGCAATCCCATGGATCGAACCCACAACCCACAACGAAATGCTCTTACCACTGAGCTACAGGAAGTTTTATTTAAAACATCAATTTCAGTCAAGGAATTAGTTTAGCTCAAAGGAAAATACGAACAATAATCGTTATTAAATATACATATTTTACAGTCTCTGATTAGTAATATAAAGTTTTACAGTCTCTGATTAGTAATATAAAGTATAACTATATTTTTATGCATTGTCCAGCAAATGCATTAATAATATAATACACGTTACGTTATCTCATGGGCATAAGTACCATGACTTTACCAAACAGGATTTAGAGCAAAGGTAGCGTAAACCAAACACAGTTAAAGGGACAAAGTTTGTGAGCGTGAGCACAGAAAACCCATCACAAATGAATATATGGTTGTTAATTTAACTCTACTCTACATGGTAAACATAATGACGATCGCATAAACACAAACAAAACATGAAACACAAATGGGCTAGGGAGCGTGGAGCGAGAGAAAAAGAGAGAGAGTGATAACGTGAGTGAAAGAGAGAGAGAGAGGGAGCATGGCCTATAATGCATTTCTGAACACCAATAAAAATCATCTTTAACAAAGAGGTACAAACTTAACGCAGCTATTCTATGTATAGAATCGGATACTTGCGAGCTCTGTGCTGGACCAATATCCATATGCGTGTGTAGAGATGGAATTGTTCTAGAGGTTTCAGAATGCAGTTCTATTGAAAAGATCCCATCAAGGTGTGCGAGGCAGCAGAAATCCATTGTTCCTTCTTTCCCCCCAGTGGGGGAAAAGGGCAGTCTCTCAAGAGATGCCACAAACCAGTTTCTGATGAGGGCAGGTATAGAGCAAAAAGGACTAGCTTGCGTTTCAGAGCAGGCTCGATATTTAACTTCATGAGAGGGCATGCCCAGCTGAGTTTGAACCAATCAGAGTTGAGCATGGACTCCAGCTCAAGACTAAGAAAAACATGACATGATGAGGCGGAATCATGACAATTAACTACAGTAAATTGATTATTAGCAGTTGTATACCAATATTTACTATGGTAAGGTTCGAAAACACACATTTTACTAGGCCTACATCATTTACTTTTGGGTTGCTGTGTGAATTTGAGGATATATTGTGTGCACAAGATCACAGTAAAAGGATCGACATCCTTTAGATCAGGGGTTTTCAACTGGTTCTGTGCCAGGGACCACCATTCTGACTAACAAGTAATCGGCGGCCCACTATTGTGTGTGTGTGTGTGTGGGGGGGGGTACTCCTTACCTGTTAGTGGGATTTCTGGGCGTGGTGACCTCCACACAGTCTGTCTATTCGTGGTGATATAGTGGTACATAGTGACATCCTCATATCATTCTCTGGTTCCAGCCTTGCTCTGTACTTGTTCTTTAGATATGCCAGTGTGGAAAAACCGCTCTCACAGAGGTATTTAGTTGGAAAGGGTAAAAGACACCTCACTGCTTTTACTGTAAGCTCTGGAAATTCTGTCTGGAAACTTGTCCAGAACTTCACAAGTTGTTGTGTATCATACATATGCCTCCTGACAGAGTCTGTGGACATCTCTATGAGCTGATCCTCTTCTACAGTAGTTAAGCTTGACCCTGCTGCTGCATCATCACTGAATGGGAGCAGGATCCATTTGCTGTCACAGCGCCACTCATCAGAATCATTGAAGTACTTTCGGAATTGAAGCACAAGCTTCCTCAAATGCTCACACACAATGTCTTTAATGTCAGTGCTGTCAGAATATTCCTCAACTGAAGGGAACATAGCCAAGTTACCACTCTCCACTCTTTCTATCCATCTTGACATTTTTTTTAACAAATGCCTCTAGTTTTTCGTAGAGCTGCAGGACATTTGAATCTCTCCCTTGCATTGAAGTGTTCAACTTGTTAATCTCTGCAATAACATCGGTGAGATACGCCAGCTTAGTTAACCAGTGGCTGTCCTTGAACATGTTAGCCAGTTCAGTGCACTCCTTCTCGCACAAGAAAGTATAGATAGCGTCACGTAGTTCAAACACACGGGAGAGCACCGCGCCGCGAGACAGCCATCTCACCTCTGAATGGTAAAGGAGAGAGGTGTGTTCACTTCCTAAGCCTTGACATAGGGATGCAAACAGGTGTGTATTTAATGCTTTTCGTTTTATCAGGTTTACAGTTTTAACACACATCAAACACCTCGCTGAACTCAACACTGAGATCTTTGGCGGCCAGAGCTTCTCTATGAATCATGCAGTGTGTCCAAATTATCGCCGGTGCTACTTTCTTTACGTGCCCAATCAATCCAGTCTGGCTGCCACTCATTGCTCTGGCTCCATCGGTACATAGCGCCACACACTTCTGCCACGAAATATTGTGTTCTTTGAAAAAGTCATCAATGGCTGAAAAGATCTTAGCACCTGAAGTTCGCCCTGGCAGTGGTTTGCAAAAGAGAAATTCCTCGCACATCGCACTATTATCCTCGTATCGCACAAATGGCAAAAGTTGCGCGTCATTTGTTATATCTGTCGTCTCGTCTAATTGAATGGAAAATCCCTGAACTGATCGAAGTTTATCTATCAGCTGCTCTTTCACATCATTTGCCATTTCCTCAATTCAACGTCCGACTGTGCTATCTGACAAAGGAATAGTTTTTAATTTATTAGCACATTCTTCGTTCATCATGGTTTTACACATGTCTATAACTGCTGGCAAAATCAGCTGCTCTGCAATTGTATGAGGCTTTTTGCATTGTGCAACTCTGAAAGCCACCAGATATGAGGCTTTCAGTGCATTTTCACTGACTTTTGCACTCTTTCTCATGAGCGTCTGCTGTCCTTTGAAATCACGCAACATCTGTTGCATATACTCAATAGGCTTGGCCTTCAAGAAGCTGTGATGTGTCTCCATATGATGAGAAAGTTTTGACGGTTTCATGGTTTCATTTGAAAGCAACGTTGAACATACGAAACACAGTGGTACCTCCTCTCCTGTTTTGTCAGTCGTCACTGTAAATCCATATTTAACATAATCTTCACTGTATTTTCTTTTTCGTTTCCCACTACGTTCTGTTTCCTCCGAAGTTGTAGCTTTTTCTGAAGAGCATGCAGCAAAAGCCTGTCCATCTGTCCTGACACCTGTCACTTTCCTCACTAAAAAGCGATCCATGCTGGACAGCTCCACTCCACTCCAAATTTAAATTCACCTCAATAATGTTTTTCCTCTAATCCGAGATGCTGGTCTATTTCGCGCACAAAATGAATGTGTACGTATATGACGTTGGGGACGCAAAACACAACGTTAGCAAAGCATAAGATAGACCTGATAGGTGCAAAGCTAGCCTATCCTGTGTCAGTTTGAATCTCAACTCAAACTCAAATTATTTTAAATATTTTCATTAAATTTAGTATTCACACCAATGCGCAAATATTCTGGAAATGTTATAATAATAAATGGAAATTAATTAAATAAATAATGGAAAAAAAGTGATTTTAATAGTGAAATCAGGTAGGCTGGAATGCATGTCACGGACCACATGCAATGCCGCCGCGGACCACCAGGGGGCCGCGGACCACCGGTTGAAAACCCCTGCTTTAGATCATTCAGGAATGGGATAAACCGAGGACTGACTGATAAAATTAAGTTTTATTTTGAATTATGAATGACATAGAAATTCACTGTGCTGATGGTTTCCCTCACGTTAATTCTGCCATCGTTATACTGGTAGTACACCGGCAGCTGCAGTGTGCATTGCAATGCAAACGCTGCGCACCTTGAAAGGAGTCACACGCTGAATGTGCAGCGCGAACTAGCTGCTTACCCATGCGTATCGGGGAAACAAATTACATTTTATCGAATGCCAAAATCCACAGTCACCGGGATTGTCCACCCCAGTCCGTGCACGCTGCTATTAAGTCATAAACATTGTAGTCCTTTGTTACTAACATATGGACAATGCATATAAACACAACCAATCATTACTGAGTAGTATAAAGAAGAGGCCATTGTCATTTCTTAGAATATCACGCATTTTTGACCGTCACTAGCTGCCATGTTAGCTCCCTCCCTGAATCTTAGTGCAGAGCAAAACGTGATTGGCTGAACTTAGAACGTGCCCTATTGGACAACAAAAGCGGAAGTTACCAAATTGGCTTGCGTAGATAGTGGGCGGAGTCCACCTATTTGTGGATTGCGCGCATGTCTTGACGTTAAAAATGTTTCAAAATCCACAAATGCACAGAGAGCCATCCAAAAATGCGTGCACTGATCCACAAATGCGTGAAGCGATTCACAAACGTGCAGAAAGCGATCTACAAATAAATGCCAATAAAATACATTTGTAAATATTTTTTTATTTCCAAATCTCATTGTATTTATTTGTGAATTCCATTTTTTTTTGTGAAACGTCTAACATATATTTATGGTTCGCTTTGTGTGCACATGTGGATTTAAAAAATGTTTTTGAAACTCTATTTATTTGCGGATCGTAGTTTATTTAATCAGAATATTGCTACAATTCTGATCCCATATTTTTACACCTTGTATGTATGTAAACTTATTGTTGGACACTACATAAACCAAAATAGGACATTAAATATTAAGGAATATTTACTCTTTAACCAAATTGCATGTTTGTCTTGTTTGAACGTCGCATTGGATTAAAGCCGTTAGGAAATGCATTTTCCTCACATAGGGTTGTTTTTGTTAACAAATAAAATATTTAAAATCAATATTTTGAGTCCAATAATTTGCTCATGTGATAAGTGAGGTTAGCAGTTTAAAATGCGGCATATGTACATCCAGCGGACCCCGCTTCGCCTCAGGTTCCTGTCGGGTTTTACTCTGCAATATCAAGCGGCTGTACATTATCCAAAACTCATAATATAAAAACAGTGGAAAAGAAACCTTGTAATCTGCTGGAGGCTCATTGCTTCCCTCTGTGCCTGTGTGATTCCACCACCTCGCTGATCATACAGTCGTGGCCTAATGTAGAGACTTGGACTTGTAACACAAACATTGCCGGTTCGAGCCTCAGTACCAGGAGGGATTGCAGGTGGGGGGAGTGAATGATCAGCGTTCTCCTCCACCTTCAATACCACGGCTGAGGTGAGACCCTTGAGCAAGGCACCGAACCCCCAACTGCTCCCCGGGCGCCACAGTAATGGCTGCTCACTGCTCTGGGTGTGTGTGTCACTCACTGCTGTGTGTGTGTACTTGGATGGGTTAAATGCAGAGCACAAATTCTGAGTATGGAACACATCACTTTCATACAGAGTTTAAAACATCTCCGACAAACGACACAGTTAGTCAAGTATACATTTCCAGGCACCGGCTTTAACCACCACGAGAACTCATCGTTCTAGCCATTTTTATTAAGCTTGCATTTATACAATTTAAACTAGCTAGGATACCGTAAACTAGCTGTACTTCAACCTGTATTCTGCAACCTTAGATCTCTCTGATGACGCAGTAACTATTGCGGGGAGAAAAATCTTAGGTCTGTTTAATGATTTTAAACAGTAATTTTTTGCGGAAATGTGACCCAAAATATTTAAGACCCGTAGAATCTGAATTTAAGACGTTTTAAGACTCTTTAAGTCTTTAAACCTCTGTGATCTGAAATTCTTTACTGGAACTGTACAGCATCACCCCATCTCCTTGCTGATGCTAAACATTTGAGTATTAAAATGGTTACAATAGCTTATTAAAGTTACAGTAGAATGTAAAATAAAATCATCTGGGAGGCTATATTGGATCATTGTCTTGTGATAGGTTGGTTCGACCCTACCTGGCTAGTAAATTAATAGAAAACTGTGGCTTTTGATACCAGAAGGATCCAACATGCTGTGATATTGGCTTCTAAATGTAGCTACTCAAAACACCCCACAAAGTCTCTTTTCATGCCACATGTGGTTGCTGCTAGTAACAAGGTCATCCAGTGGGTGTGACTTAGAATGGCCCTTATACTATATTGCTTCATTTATCATGTTGATATTGCTTTGTTTCTATTTCATCCCTGCAGCGCAAACACAATCAGATAAGCCAGACAAAGATTCGTGTAGCCTCTACATTGCTGTTCATCTTGGCTGGCTGCATTCTCTTCGTCACAATACCAGCTATCATCTTCAAACACATTGAAAGATGGACTGGATTAGAGTCCATCTATTTTGTGGTTATCACCCTGACTACTGTTGGCATTGGGGATTATGTTGCAGGTACGTACAAAACAAATATTACTTGATACAGTATGTATAGTAGTGGCCCAATGTGATGTTGAATTCTGTAAAAATCACACCTGTGATTTATTTAAATATGCATTTAAAAACTGTGTTAGTTGTGCTTCCAGTGTAACTAAAGCCCAGGGGCAATTTCTTTGTACGTCGCTTACTACATCTACATTTATTCATTTGGCAGATGCATTTATTCGAAAGGGACTTTCAAGCAGGAGATCATTTTAACATTTTGTCAACACGCTAAACAGTACCGTTAGTTTACAAGACCATGAGTAAGCAAAGGAGAGAATTTTTTTTAGACACAAGACAAACAGTTATTGGCAAATAAATGCGGAACGGGTATGTTTTGAGCTGTTTTTTGAAAGTTGTGAAGGATTCTACCGTTCGGGTGGCGGCAGTTCATTCCACCACAGGGGAACCGAATGAATAAAGGTTTTTGCAAGCGATTTGGTGCCTCGCTGTGATGGAACAACCAGGCGTCGCTCATTTTCAGACCGAAGATAACAGGAGGGGATGTAGACATGGAGCAGTGAGTTAAAGGTAAAGGGGCGAATTTGCCGTCATCAATCTGAAGGCCAGTGTCAGCGACTGGCAGTGAAATGAAATCAGGAGGGGTATTACATGGCCTGATTTTACTGATGTTGTAGAGCACATACCTGCAAGTTCGAGTGGTTGCTGCGATGTGAGAGGTGAATTTCAGCTGGTCGTCGAACATCACCCCCAGGTTCATGGCAGACTTGTTGGGTGTTATGGTTGAGGATCCGAGCTGAATGGTAAGGTGCTGCTCAATTGATGGGTGGGCCGGTATAACCAGGAGTTCTGTCTTGGAGAGGTTGAGTTGTAGGTGACGCTCTTTCATCCAAGAAGAGGTCTCTAGAAGGCAGGCAGAGACACAGGCAGGGGTCATCTGGCTGAAAAGAGAAATAAAGTTGCGTATCATCTGCATAAAAATGGTTTGCGAACCCATGTGCCTTAATAATTGGACCCAGGGCTGTGGTATGTATAGAAAAGAGGAGAGGAGCAAGAACTGATCCCTGAGGAACTCCAGTTGTCAGCTGGTGAGATCTGGATGTCTCGCCTCTCAAGAATACCTTAATGGACCCATTGTATTTCAGTAAAAAATATTCTGCTATAATCGGGACCCTGGTGCATCTAGCAACTCAGAAAACGTGAAAAACAAGATCCTAGTAACTTTTTTTTGGTGAGAAATCAAGCCGTTCAGATTTCACTCCTGATGTAACTTAAACGAAGGCTCTTATTATAACTTACAGCCCTTAATCTACACATTTTCACCCACGGCACTGCCGCCATTGTTGTTTTCAGAAGCGACAGCGATGTACGTGACGCCATGGCTAAAGTTTGTGGACAGCATGCAATCTAGTCACTGCACAGAGTCCTAACCTCAGAAGAGACAGGAGTGGATTTAAAGGATACATGTTGTAGGGCAGGTGGAAAGCAGAATTTTGGAGACATCAATCTCTGAAAGGGGCGAGAGAGAAGGGTGTTGAAGATAGCAAGGGGTAAGAGAGAGATCAGGGACGTGTAGAGCAGAGAATTGCCTGCTGATGGTCTACACTTTATCAGTGAAGAAGTTGGCAAAGTCATCAGTAGTCAGCGAGGTATTGGCGTGGGGTGGAGGGGGACAGAGAAGAGAGGAGAAGGTTGAGAAAAGGAGTCAAGAATATGTTAATACTTGGAGAGATCAGCAGGGTCTCTAGACTTGCGCCACTTCCTCTCCGCAAGCCCTTAGCTTGGTCCGATGGTCACAAAGAGTCTCAGAAAGCCAGGGGCAAGAGGCTGTAGCCCGTGCAGGCATAGAAGTAAGAGGGCATACACTGAAAAGACAGGATGTTAAGGTTGTACAGAGACTATCAGTACCTTCCTCAAGGCACTTGAGAATTGCTTGTATATTCCTTATTCTCAGCTTTTGACCATGTGTTTTCAAATCCCTACTGTCACTGCAACTCGTAATCTCCTGTATCACATAGAAGGCAACGCAATGCTAAAACTCTGCGCACTCTTTCAGTATCCACAACTACCTCGACTACATTTCCCATTGGTTTATGGAACTGCCAATCTGCTTTCAACAAAGCAGATTTAATCACAGCTATTGCTTTACATTCTGGTCTTTCTCTTTTAGCTCTTACTGAAACCTGGATCAAGCCAGAGGACAGTGCCAGACCGGTTGCCCTCTCAAATATCTACACTTTCTCCCACAGCCCACGCATATCAGGAAGGCGTGGAGGAACCGGTCTACTTATCCCTGACAACTGGAAATGCAAACAGCTGGCACCCTCATTTGACAACATCTCCTTCGAGTAACATGCTGTTACTGTCATCCACCCTGTTAAAACTCATGTTATTGTTATCTATCTTCCCCTAGGTCAGCTTGGACATTTCTTGGAGGAGTTGGATATGCTTCTGTCATCCTTCCCCGAGGATGGTACTCCTCTGGTGGTACTTGGAGACTTCAACATCCACCTTGAAAAACCATCGTTTGATCACTTGCTTACCCACTGGTCACATTCCGGCGCAACCTACGAACACTCTCTCCCTCCCGCTTATCATCTGCGGTCTCAGCCACGCTCCCTCCCTCTGAACAGCTCTCTCTCTTGGATAGTAACGGCGCCACCGACACTCTTTGCTCCACACTAACCTCTTGCTTAGACAGCTTATGCCCCCTTACATCTATGCCATCTCGTGCATCTCCTTCTCCCCCTGATTATCTGATGTTCTCCGTGAGCATCGCGCCACGCTCAGGACTGATGAGAGAAAGTGGGGCAAATCTAAACAACCTACTGATTTCTGTCTCTATCAGTATCTCCTCCCTTATTTCCCCCTTGATGTCTCCTCTGTGAAAACTCAGTGCTACCAAGCTAAAATAAAAAACTCGCCTGACTCTCGTACTCTCTTTAAAACCTTCTCTGCTCTTCTTTGCCGGCCTGCCCCCTCACCTCCATCGGACTTAACAGCTGATGATTTAGTTTCTATCTTCGTTAAAAAAACGGCCACCATCAGCAGTCAGTTCTCTGCGCCGTCGCCTCTTGAACACGTCCAAACCCTCCACACATGCTCGCTCCCCTCTTTCTCACTTATCTGAAGATGACGTTTCCAAGGTCATGTCTTCTAACCAACCAACGACCTGCCCCCCAGATCTCATCCCCACTCTTCTCCTCCAGGCCATCATTCCATCGGTTGTTCCCGCTCTGACCCACATTATCAACTCGTCTTTCATGACTGGTACATTTCCCGCAGTCTCAAAGAGGCCCTTATTACCCCACTAATGAAGAAACCCACACTTAATCCTGCACTGTTCGATAACTACAGACAGGTATCTCTCCTCCCCTTCTCTGCTTGAACTCTGGAGTGTGTTTTATGTAACCAGCTCTCCTCCTTTCTCACGCAGAACAACCTCCTGGACAGCAAGATTCCTTTTGGTTTCAAGAGCGGCCATTCCACTGAGACTGCGCTGCTCTCAGTCATTGAAGCCCCAAGATTGGCAAGAGCCGCCTCCAACTCATCTGTACTCATCCTTCTGGATCTATCTGATGCCTTTGACACTGTTAACCACCACATTCTCCTGTCAACCCTCAAGGCTATGGGTGTCTCTGGAATGGTTCTACAATGGTTCAGGCCTTACCTTTCAGGTAGATCATTTAGAGTATCCTGGAGAGGTGAGGTCTCTGAGGCCCAACATCTCGATACAGGGGTGCCTCAGGGCTCAGTGCTTGGACCGTTGCTCTTTTCTGTATACATGACATCCCTTGGCTCTGTCATTCGGAAACATGGCTTTACCAACCACTGCTATGCGGATAATACACAACTCCATTTGTCATTTCAGCCTGACGATCAGACTGTTTCTGCATGCATTTCAGCATGCCTGAGAGACATTTCGATACCTGCAGCTGAACCTTGCAAAAACAGAACTGCTTGTCATCCCGGCAGACACAAAGATTCATCAAAACCTCTCTATTCAACTGGGTTCATCAACCATCACATCTTCCAAAACGGCCAAAAACCTGGGAGTATTGATCGATGATCAGCTAAACTTCACAGATCAGGTTGCCAGCACCACTCGGTCCTGCAGGTTCATCCTCTACAATATTAGGAAAATAAGACCTTTCCTATCAGAGCATGCTACGCAAGTACTAGTCCATGCTCTTGTTCTGTCCAGACTGGACTATTTCGATGCGCTACTAGCTGGACTTCCTGCTTGTACAACAAAACCTCTACACATGATCCGGAATGCAGCGGTAGGAGTGGTCTTCAATGAACCGATGAAATTACATGTCAGGCCTCTATCCATTAAGTTACATTGGCTCCCTATAGTCGCTTGCATCAATTTCAAGACTCTGTCCTGCCCTATAAGACCATCACTGGTTGGCACCCCCTTATCTTCATTCGCAAATGCAGACTTACGTATCCCCCAGATCCCTATGCTCTGCAAACGAACAACGTCTTGTAGTGTCATGCTAAAAAGGTTCACACATCTCTTCCGTCAGCACCTGACCAATCAGTTCTGACTTCTATCTCTTTTCTACTCTTTGTTTATAAAAATAACCTATCTTAGCTTTGTATACTGTGGTAGGCTTTGAGAGACCAGTTTTATTGCACTTATGCTTTTTGTAGTCCTTATGTTGTTCCAATTGCTTCCATTTATTACCTCATTTATAAGTCAATTTGGATAACAGCGTCTGCTAAATGACTAAATGTAATGTAAAACGTAAATAATATATTGATAGAAGAACCAGTGATCAGCAGCGCTGCTATTGGCTGGTTGTTAAATCAAAAGACCTACTTACGTCTATATTTTTTACTGCTGCTTGAAGATTTTTACAAATTTTAAAACCTTTTTAAAATGTCAGGAACACTTCAAACGATTCACAGACAGATTACTTTATTTTGTATTTTGTGAACACTTGTAACGAATATCTCTTAAAGTGTTTTATACCCATTAGTGTTCACTGCATAGGATACTGAGGAAAGATACAGAGGACTGTCCATTTTAATTACATTTTTTAGATTAGATAAACTGGATAAAAATATGCTGAGTCTGTGCAGATAAGTAGTACAGAGATGAGGAAAATATGGATTTATGATTTTTTGTGCTATTTTTTGCTTTTAATGTATTGTTAATGATTGATTTCTCTCCACAAAAGGCACAAGTCGCATCCATGTATGAACCTTTTAAAGTCTTTAAATGTTGAATATATGTAAAAAAGAGCCAAAACTTCAATATATTGACCTTGACAATATAAAGAACACAAACCTAAAACTGAAAATATCTTTTTAAATTAATTAGAGATCTAGAAACTATTTCTATATTGTTTACCGACCTAACATCTCTTATTGCAGGTAAAATATGACACTGATGCCTGCCTATTATTATAAAAATAAAATGCATGTGGGCCTAAGCATGTTTTAGTTAGAATAATAAAGAAACGGTATTCCAAAAGTGAAATCTCATGAAGCTCAGTCCAATTGTAGGGGTTTGGAGATCATCAACAGGCTGCACCTCCATCACAGGTCTCCTCTCTTTTTTGATGATGTGGAGTGTAGAACATGTAACAGTACAGGCACTGTCAGGTTCATCCCTTAGACTTTTTATACACAGAATTCCTATCAGTTGCCCAAAGGTCAATTCATGATCTTGTCCTGGCTAGAGCTGATTTAATCAGTCAGCTTCCTTATTGATTCAACTCCTTTTTTCTTAATAGTATTACTAATCTGAAATATAATCCAACAAATGAATGTGGCAAATATCTCGTTTACAAGAAACAAACAATATTTTATTTATTTAGTCATTCAATCATTTATTTTGGACCTCATTGAAGACTCTTCACAGAAAATAAAATTGTTCTAAAAGCAAAACATGGCGTTAATTACATGTTAAATTTGCAAAGCTCTTAATTATTCCTTTACCTTGTGCAACAAGTTGCTTTTGTATGAATGAAGCTGACTTGACTGTGTCATGGCCGCGATCGAATCCTGTTTACATGTTTCCTAAGCAGGTTTAAGCTAGCGGACCTGTTGCTAAGAGGTCATGCAAGATCATGCGAAATCGTCAACAATCAAATCCAGATTTAGAAAACTGATTTAGCGAGGTACGAAGAACGGGCCCCATGGCATTATCCCTTCGTGTTTTTTACATTATTCACGTACGACTTAGTTTGACTTACCACATGCGGTTCATGTCCAGCATCTTTTAGCGCTGGGACCGTGCAATCTATCAGTTTTAAACGATCTCCAATTGGCTTGTCAGGCGGCCAGGGAGGCGCAAGCTGGGCTCGAAGACTCAGAGGCGTCCATCTTGGACGAGGTAGGGGACCCCAAGTAGGCCATATTGAATGATGCAGGGGACTCAGAAACAGCCTCTGGTGCGGAAGAAGAGCAGGGCAGCAGCCAAAACCGTCAGAGCAGATTCCAAGGGCAGAACCTCAGGAACTGTCGCCTCCAGGACCACCGGAATAGGGACCACCGGTGTGGCGGCCACGATGACTGGAGGCTCTGGTCTGGCAGCCATCTTGCGAAAGGGCTCTGGTCTGGCAGCCATCTTGCGAAAGGGCTCTGGGATGGCGTCCATCTTGCGAGAGGGCTCTGGGCTGGCTACAATCTTGCGAATGGGCTCGGGGCTCAAAAGACGAGTAGATCGCGAGCCCACCAGTGTAGGCCTATGTGTGTGAGAAGGGGAGAGTCCGGAGCTGTGCGCGGCGATTCGCTGTGACAGATTTTTGAGCCTGAGGACTAAAGATTTGATATTTGAGACGATTAAATTTAAACTAAACATGGAGGAGATCAGAATACACCATTTATCTGTTGATTACTTGAGACAATAATTTCCAATCTGTTCACAACAAGAATGTCGGCAGGCGAACGTTCTTGTTAAGTTAATGTGAAGTTATGTTTACATTGTGTTGTGAACATGATGAAAAATGTCCTTAATACACGATAAAAATCACCATAAAAACGTATTAAGACGTGGCATTCCGTTTTGCTTTAACACTATAAACAATAAAATATATACTTTTTCATACAAAATGACATGCACTTTTTGTGTCGGTTCAAATGAATTCAGAGTACTGCAAGACCTTTTTAAGCGATGAGCAGAACCAAACCACCTTAAATGCATAGACAGGTAGTATTTAAAAACTATAAATATAACATTTACATTTCTATACAAATGTTAACGCATTTAAAACTGTTCCACAGAATTCTGCAGATTTTTCCAAATTTTTGTGTCCCTGGTATTGAGTGTCATATCCCTCTGAAATTAAAATATAACTGCACATTGTCATCTCTGTGAGTTGAGTCCATTTATTATCAAAGTATTTGTCAGTAATACAGCTATTTTGGGGAAAAATGTTAATATTGAATTGCAGGCTAATTTAAGGCGTGACCCAAAATGTTCACCTTGCGCTCCTAAAAAATTTCAGTCAGGGGCTAGAGTGCTACTAGTAAAAAAATTAGTCTGGAGCCCTGCACCTCACCCACGGTGAAGGCGGACCCAGAGGACAACAGAGCATAGTCCATAAACTGCACCAAGGAGCCTTGAGGACCATAACGGTATACACTCACCTAAAGTATTATTAGGAACACCATACTAATACTGTGTTTGACCCCCTTTCGCCTTCAGAACTGCCTTAATTCTACGTGGCATTGATTCAACAAGGTGCTAAAAGCATTCTTTAGAAATGTTGGCCCCATATTGATAGGATAGCATCTTGCAGTCGATGGAGATTTGTGGGATGCACGAAGCTCCCGTTCCACCACATCCCAAAGATGCTCTATTGGGTTGAGATCTGGTGACTGTGGGGGCCATTTTAGTACAGTGAACTCATTGTCATGTTCAAGAAACCAATTTGAAATGATTCGAGCTTTGTGACATGGTGCATTATCCTGCTGGAAGTAGCCATCAGAGGATGGGTACATGGTGGTCATAAAGGGATGGACATGGTCAGAAACAATGCTCAGGTAGGCCGTGGCATTTAAACGATGCCCAATTGGCACTAAGGGGCCTAAAGTGTGCCAAGAAAACATCCCCCACACCATTACACCACCACCATAATTGCATTAATGAGAAATTGAACAGGTGTTCCTAATAATCCTTTAGGTGAGTGTATAATGTTTTGTATTGATCATGAAAGAAAATTAACACACAGTCTGGATATATGGAGAAACACCCAAGAAACATTGCTTTGAGGAAATTATTACCTTGGTTGAGACGGACCAAACGAACTGCTGGATCCATTGTTGGTTGATTGTTCTTTTACATGTGGATAGGCGAGCTAGCAGGGAGAAGATCCAAATGCAGTAAAATATCCATTAAATACAGTCCACAGTCTGACATTACATCCACAGAGTAATAATCAGTCAAAAACCACACAAAGAATCACGAGAGCATAGCATATAATATGACAGGTACAACAATCGACACTAGACAAAGGAAACACTGGGGTATATATACACAAACTAAAGAGGGCTAACAAGACACAACTGGGAGACAATCAACATGGAACCATTGAACAAGGAACTAAAAATGACTACAAAACAGGACAGGAAACAGGAACTCAAAAGAAACAAACTAAAAGTCCAAACTACCAGGGAAAACACAGACAGGATCGTGACAGTTGGGTCTTATTTAATAATAACTGCATGGATTGTTTTGTTATTGTATGCACAGAACTTCCCATGAAAAGTCTCTGCCTAATTCATAACACTTGAGTGCCTATACAGTATAATTGCATATATCTTCGAAAAGTATTTAGTTTGATCAAATGTATAAAAGAGAGAGATACAGTTGTACGATTATTTCTGGAAGAACACGAGCTGCTGGAGGCAGGGAGATGAGCACACAACACATCATCGCATTAATCCCTTCGTGTTTTTTACATTATGCACGTACACGCCGATTGCCAACAAAACACAGACATTAGACTTAGTTTTACTTACTGCGTGCGGTTCATGACCTGCATCTTTTAGTGTTGGGACTGCTCCATCTATCAGTTTCAAACGATCTACAAATCCAGCATTCTATCCACCATTTATATAACATTCATCACCGAAATGCAGCGAACAAACAAACTGAACTTCCCAAACGAAGCACATTGATGGTGTGCTCTAACTGGTTGACGTATGGGCATGCTTTTCCAGGAGGATTGTCCAATAAGGGTCTAAGAAAAGTTGTTACTTAATGGAATTTCATGTTAGAAAAAAACCTTCCGAAACCTATACGAACCGTGGGGCAGTGTATCAAGCACAGAAATGTAATTTGTTTAACTTGTTTTCAGCCATCACGTTTAACATTGTAAATAAGTCAGAAAGCATGAAACAGTGTTGAACCCCCCCTCCCTCCTTAATCAAAAAAAGTATTTTATAAAATTACCCTTTAAATATTAAATGATGTTGCGATTGTATTTATAAATCACTTTTTTGTTTGTTTTTGCTTTTGGTCAGGTAGAATGACAGGATAAACAAAACCTTCATAATACAGTTGACTGAATTCCATTACAGATTTATTGCTTAAATAAAACAAGGTTTTAAATGGTTTAAATCGTTTTTTCTTTGTATTTTAGACAGAATGAATTGTAAGGAAATCTGAACTTCTACATATTGCTGTTTAACGAAAAACAGTTTTGGAGAGATTTGACAAGAGGTTGTTATATATGCCTACGTGTAAAAGACTATTAGATGTTCCCAACTTTAAAATAAGTGTTATTCTCTTTTCCAGGAGGAAACAGACGAATAGAGTACCGTAAATGGTACAGACCTCTGGTGTGGTTCTGGATCCTGGTTGGATTGGCTTATTTTGCTGCAGTTTTAAGCATGATTGGCGACTGGCTGAGGGTACTTTCTAAAAAAACAAAAGAGGAGGTGAGGACTTTTTAGTTTGTACTTTGAGTATTCAGGACAAAGGTTTTCTCATGCCACATAATAAGTAACGTCAAGAAATGTACGCATGGACAGCTTAAGACACCCAGATTTACTATGTTCTCCTTCTGCTTAAGGTTGGTGAAATTAAAGCTCATGCAGCTGAGTGGAAAGCCAATGTTCAGGCAGAGCTCCGTGAAACCAGGCGTCGCCTAAGCGTAGAAGTTCACGACAAACTGCAGAGAGCTGCTACTATTCGCAGTATGGAGCGCAGGCAGCTAGGTTTTGACCAGCGGGCCCATTCGCTTGACATTCTGTCCCCTGAACGTCGAGCTGCTTTCAACAGCTTGGATGGCACAAATTTTAAGACATCATCCCAGGAGAGCATTGACACCAAGCTCAATATTCTACGTTTACGCGTTGAGCAGAGTGAACATCGACAAAGCGACCCGAGCCAGGCACTTTCAGAAGATAACATCTTCAACCGTCTCAGTTCTGTCACCAAACTAACCAAGAGGAGCAAGAACCGAGAGCTGAGGAAAAATATCCCAGACGATGGTCGAAAAGCTTTAGACTCCTTCAGTTGTAACAACCCCACAATGGATGAAGAGAAGAAAGAGGTAGATGACGGTGAACTTAATAAAGAGGTGAACACCAGTCTGACCAACTTAGCTCTCCTTGTAGAAAGCCCCAATAAACAAAATGGATTAATTCCTCTACCACTGAAGGCCAAAGATGAAGAAAATGAGAACAAAGTTGAAGACAAGAATTTCAGTGTGCAGATAGAGCCCTAGAGTAAACTACTACTATTTTTATTTTATAAAAATAATGTACACCAAAAGTGCCTTGTGTCACCCATACCATGTTCAGCTGTTGATTTAACTGTTCACTGTGCATTGAAAACTTGATAACGGTAATTTGGCAACAGTAGCACATAGAAATAAACAGGACCCTTATTTATAAAACATTTTATCTTACCACTAAGAGCTCTCCTAAGCATAACGGAGCATAACGAAATCTTAAACCAAGAGAAATGGCGGGGTTGACTCCTTTTCTATGGATGATACAAGCAAGCTTACTGACAATGCCCAAACTGATTGGCTGTTAGAGGATGTGTCTCTATCAGTAATTTAATCATATAAATATTATAGAATGATCATGCTGACACATTCAGATAAAATCTTTTTAAAATATAATCGTTGCCATATTCAGATTAAGATTATAAAATATACGCTAAATTACTAATTAAACAAGTGAAGGGTCCATTTGCAAAAACAAATAACTTGTTGTATGGTGCATTCCAATTAATATAATCAAACTGAAGCTGGGTTTTTATTAAGTAATATTAACTCAAAAGCCAGCTAACAAACACAATAAACACATGATAAAAAACATGATTTTTACAACATAAAAAAAAGCTGTTTTGCAAATAAAGTATATGTTCATATGAGGAATATGTTCAGCTAGTTGCAAGTATTTTGCCTGTCTGCATGTCAGTAAGCAGATATTAGCAGTCTTAATGGTAAAAGCTGCAGTCCTTAACTTTGGCCTCTTTGTCGCCATCTCAGTTTGAAACATACAACACATACAATATCTGCTGCTTTTGTTCTGACTACATGAAACAAAGACTTTAAAAAAATAAATCACGATAGTGACGTCTTACCTGTTAATACAAACCTTTCATATGTCAGAGCCAACTCTCACTTTAGCTCTCCCGAGCCCGAGGTTACTTTGTTATTAACAACAGTTGATTATCCAGATATAAGCAGCGTCAGAACTTAATAAATTAAGATGTGTACATGACATTCCCCAGATGTTCGCTTTAAACACAGCCATCTAGATGATGATTTAAATTGCTAGGGACCGTTATACATTTCTATACATTTTCTTAGAATTCTGTCAATAGGAGCAACCTCTAAGATTGTTCACGAATATGGGCACAGTGCCCATATGTATAAAACTTCTCAAAAATGCTCTTATTAGTAGTCTTATACTTTGACTTTAGTGTCAAAAAATTCTTAGTAAGTAGTATGACTTTTTTAAGAGAAGGAGACTTTTATAAAAAAGCTAAAAGCAACTTTCAGTAAAGTTTAAGACTGATTCTTAAGTTCTGACTTAAGTGTCGTTAATTAAGGACTACAACGATGTAAACACAAAATGGCCGCCCTTGATCTCCGAATCAGCCAATAGGAGCCTGAAAGGGAGAAGTCACAGCAGCATGGCACAATTTATTCATGACTGAATTAAGACATAACTTAATTCAGACACTACATTAATATTTTATTGTTTTCTTTTTTTATTAACTTATATATACAGCTGCAAACCTTAACTTATTTGGGTAAAATAAACCAAAATTTAGTTTGTCAGTTCTTATGGTCAGTCAGTGTTGAAAACTGTCTGCATACCTTCCCCAGATTTAAAACGGTAAGCTTATAATAGTGATAGTTATAGCTTATATGATAGTGTAAGATTTTGTGGGAAATGTAACATCGGTTGACTTCAATCCATATGAAGATAAATACATAAAGCTACCTTCAATTTTATTTTTCAAACAGTGATGGCGACAGAGAAACAAAAGTTATAAATTGCAGTTTCAAATTTTTATTTTTCATTATGCGCAAAAATATTACAAATATGTGTCGATTTTGGCTTGGTTTCATACACTCTTAATTGTGTTTTAACAATGAATTTCAATAATTAAGCTGCTGGATCACATCCTATTACACAAAGCTTCAAATCCTTAAAAAATGCATATTGTTTTTTAATAATTATATTATTTTATTAACTACCTGTCATCATATCATTCCAACACATTGTTTCTTTGTTGTAAAGTCCATGGTTTCTGCCTCTGTACTCCCATCTTGTTTCTCTTTACATAGGTTACGAGACCTTTTCAGCGCTCTTAAATCATTTAAGAGCTGAGACCTAATATTAACACTTATGAACTATTATGAATCACTCTTATTCTTAAGTGTAAGAATTTTGACAATCTTGAGTGTAAAAAAAATGGCTGTTTTGGAAAACATGGGAAAAAAAACAATGTTTTGAGGCCCACTAATTCTACAAGAAGAAACTTACAATTCCTGGAGACTCGTACACCCTAAGACTAAAGATGATAAATATGGACACTGTATATGCATGAAGCAATAATGTCATATAAGTAAAGTGCATTGATATGTGATAGATTTATGAATGTAACCCATGAAATCTCAAGGCTTGTAGTCTTACTGTTGAAATTAAATTGTTTATGTCTGACATACAAATGCTGCTTTCTCTCTCTCTCCCTCTCTCTCTCATTTTGAAGTTCTTGTTGGTTTAATTGAATGCTACTAGACATTCTATGATTATGTGGATAAAGTAAAACCTTATAGTAACACTTGTATGAAGCAGACATATGTAAAATACTTATGTTTTAGCCTAATCATTTGAACAGAATTGAGATACTGTTCCATTTTGGATTCACAGAATGTTATTTATGTGTAGTCGGAAAACCTTTGTTAACATAAATCCCTGTGTAGTAAAAATATCATGATTTTTTTTACAAGTTTGTTTCTGTTACGATTATTTTCCTTTTACCTTCAAGCATATAGCACTACTGTGTGATAAGTGATGAAATTGCTTTGCTTCTCACCCAGGAGCATCTAACATGTTTGTTTTGAAAAAAATGTCTCTTTGTCTGATGTGTTATCTGTCGTGATGACAGTATAAAAACTCGCAGGCAGAACACCTTACTAGTACCTCATTCCCACCATCCCATAAATGCACAAACAAATGTATATAGCTCCAGCAATGGGTTCGATATTTGAGGTAAAAAGCTAACAAAGTAAAAAAATGTAAGCATTAAAACAAGATCCTTATAAGCATGCTATTGTTGTGATATGTTATCATGCTATGGTATTAACTGTACTACAAACATGCTTTCTGAGATTTTTTTCTCCAAGTTTGAGCTCTACATTCGGCAGCACATGTTAGTTAATTGCTATGTGCAGTATACATGAGTATATATATACATATATATATAGAGAGAGAGAGATTTTGGTTCCAAAATGAGTTAACTCTGTTTTTGATTTTTTTTTTAAATCATGTTTTTTATTATGTTATCATGTTTTTATTGTGTTAGTTGGCTGTATTTTTTGTGTTATTGTGGCTTAAATCAATTATTTTGATTGATATTAATTGGAATGCACAATGAATTTTGAAATGACTTATCTCATTTTGGAACCAAACTCTTCATATATATATATATATATATATATATATATATTGTGCAACCATTACATTCAATGTAGTGAGTGCCTTTTGGAAATAAACACAGTTGAAAAATCAATTTAAAAAAATGTGTTTTCTCATTGCATGATGTATTGACCTTTAAACCGCTGGCATTTTTTAACTCAAAAGGTCAACCAGAAATAATTAAATATTCACATTTACTGACGTGACACATTTATTAAAAGTGACTTTCAATCAGTGGTAGGAGTAACACATTACAAAAGTAACGATATGACAGTAATATAATTGTTTTTACTCCAATCCAGTAATTAAATGCATTACTAATAAAATGTTGGTAATATTATAAGGTTAGAATCTCAGTAACACGTTACAACAACACATTTTCCCCCTTACACTTTTTTTCAGTTAACAAAAAATTTTATCACTAGAGAAAAAAAATCTGTGATTAAAATAAAATGATTATAATCTATTTCCTGTTGCTGGAATCCGATGGTTGAGATGACTGCAACATATTTTATAAAATAATAGAAACAAAATGAAAGTAAGTAAAGAGGTTTTGCGTTTTACCGTGTCCCTAGTATATAGGTTTCATTATAGCGGGCTCTACCTCTACCAAAATTCCCCATTAGTCTACTTTTGCGATTTTGACAGCGATTGTTACTTGTACTGTGCCACGAGCCTTCTCTGTGTCCCTTATATTTTTCACTCAAGTATTTAAACGTATCTGAAAATGCTGACTGTGGTTACTTGACAAAGCATTGAGCAAAATGTTGTTTTATACGGAATGCCTGCCAAAGTATTGTCAAACTAGTATTAGTTTTGCAGAATTTTTTTTAATTTACATTTTTATATTGTTTTTAATAAAATTAACATATTTGTTATAATTAACATAACTGTGAGGGGATTGATGGCATAATAAATAGTATTTAGCCTACCTAGTCAACTTCACAACCTTTGATCGGCGCAGCAGCCGCCTTACGATCACATGTGCCATTAAAGTACCGCGAGAGCTAAGCAAGACCAGCCGACTAGGTCAGGCACTGCAGTGGCATAAAATCGGTTGCGAAAGCCTTGGTGACGACACACTTAATTCTTATTGGCCAGAATGTTCACGTGTAAATTATGACATGTGTTGCATTTATTCTGACACACTCGGTTACGATTTTATATCACAATTCATGTTTATTGTAATGATCTTAACCGCCATTGACGAGTTATCTCGTCATAAAAAAAAAAACGGAAGGTTGCAATGAGGCACAAAGAGGCTCTTCCTGCTGTCAGACCAACTTACAAACCAAAGAAGTAAAAATCACAACCTAAACTATTATGATATTTATTGTTTAAATGAGTAGACAAGAGGTAGGATTCATTGACAAGGTAGATACATACATGGAAAAATTACTGTGAGCTTCAGGGTAACCCCCAGCCCAAAATAACAAGCAAAACAATTCTATAAATAAAAACAAGAATAACTCTTAAAAGAAACCCAAAAGAAAATACAAAAACCTAACTACTAAAGTGGTGTAGTCTACGTTATACGCAGGTATATGCCGTATACCCACTAGAAAATATATCAAGGATTTCCATATATCCACTTAAAAAAGCATGAGGATACACTGCGATGCACTGACTTTTGGACCATTGGATAGAAAACAAAAGGAGATTGTGAAAGGCAAACATTTATACAACATTATTTCAGTTTTCGTAAGCCTGCCCCTGAAGCTACTGCCGCTTCTGGGTGACGCTGCAACTGCAGCAGGTGTTACAGAAAAAATTGCTTCAACGCGATAGCGGTTTCTCTGTTCGCCAGTGTATTATACTTTCTGCTGATAGCTCACCCCCAACCCCCCCCCCTTTTAAAACGACTGCGTATTCTTTAATAAAATTAACATATTTGTTAAAATTAACATAACTGTGAGGGAATTGATGGCATATTAAGTTGTATTTAGCCTACCTAGTCAACTTAACAAACGTTAGTTTGTGTGGTGAATCAATAAATGAGGGAGAAGGTTAGAGAAAACTTATACAATATATATAATTGTTTTAGATAATAAGAGATGAGTTATTAGTGACGAGAATCAGAGTTAGATTTTTTGAACCTTCTATTTCAATATGATTTACTCTTTGACATGGCATAAGTCAGTCAAAATCAAACTAAATTAAAATCTAAAGATTATACTTTCACAGGAAATTCTTTACATTATGTTGGTTGCTCGGCTGAAAAAATATAAGATGGTTAAATGGAACTCTTAACTGGCTGAGTTAGACGAACAAAACCAGCAAGTCCCCCCAGCTGTAAAGAAAATGAATACAAGTAATTAAACTGTTGGTCTGGCGGCTGCCGGAGCCCAGGGGTGTATTCCAGAAAGCAGGGTTAATTTACCACCAGCTTAACCCAGAACTTTCGGTTGATTAGTCCTGCTTTTTTTCACAGAAGACTTAAATCTGCATCAGTTTATAAAGTGCATGATAAAATCATAAAATTAAATAATTTAGGTTATGTGTATTAATAATTTAATTAAGTATATAAATATTTTAAATATACTATAACAGTTATAGATAAAAATATATACTCATCATGGCTATCTTTGTTACATAAAGTGTAGATTTGTTGAGATGTTTGTAACTGTTATTTTAATGAGTCTCCCATGCAATTTTAAGAATATTGTGTTGTTTATATGTATCTGATTACATTGCTAATTTTGAAGGCAGTATGAAACCTCTTTTTTGTTCCTTCTCTGTATGTTCCTTAAAAAAAATATTATATATATATATATTTGGTTTTCTGAAAACTAACTTTGCATTGTATCATCTTTATTTGCAACAATCGCTGATGTAGTCATTTTAATGAAGACTCTTTTAATTCTAGAAACTACTATATCGAACATAATTTTGAAAAAATGTGTAACGATTTTTAGGACACTATTTTAGATAATTAATTTGCAGCAGAGGATGGATTTCTGCTGTGACAGAGGTAGAGGTTTAAAATGTCCAATATATCATGTAGCCTATATCCCTTTCAAACACACACACATTTTGTTTTTTTGTTTGTTTCTTTTGACTTTGTTTGCTAAAAGGCCTTGGCTTTCCAAATGTTAAAAGAGGTGGAAACAGCTTATCCTGAAAGTCTAATTGTAATTTGGAAAAAGTACTTTCAATACTAAACTGTAGGAGACGGCTGAGGATCAGAAAGACATTTTTAAGGAATACAGTCAGTATGAAAAACCTTAAGTCTAAGTTTTTTATGTATTTTTTTATGTAAATGGATATAAAATTATAATAAGATTTTAAATATGTGAACAGTATGCCAAAGGTGATCCCATTGACGGTCACCTAATAAAGCCTTGGAAACCTGCCAGCCTGGGACTCGAACTTGCAACCTTTGAGTTTTAAATCTGGCTCTCTAACCATTATGGCCTCAACTATCTTTGACCCAATGCATCAAATATTGCCTAATAAGTGGACAAGAGTGATAATATGCAATTTCTCTGTAGTTAAAATACTTCACCATTAACACGTCCCCCCCAGCAGCACCTTTTACCGGCCATTCCCGTTCCCTATCACCTGACTTTTGACACCATGAACTACACTTCCCCTAATCCCCGGCACACCACACCATCTTTGATTACACCCGCATCTGAACCTCATCCTCATGGACCCTATATATGCTTTGTGTTTTGTCTTGTTTTTGTTGTCAGGTTTACTCGTTGTTTCATGTTTGTTTAGTGCCGACCCAGTAGATTTTGTTTACCTGTGGATTTGTTTACCTGTGGATTTGTTTACCTGTTGATTACGTACCTGTTACCTGTGGATTACGTACCTGTTTACCTGTGGATTACTTACCTGTGGATTACGTACCTGTTACCTGTGGATTACGTACCTGTTACCTGTGGATTATGTACCTGTTACCTGTAGATTACGTACCTGTTACCTGTAGATTACGTACCTGTTTACCTTTGGATTTCTGTTGTGTTTACCTGTGGATCACTTACCTGTTCACTGTCCAATAAACAATTATACGGCCTTTGTGGTGTGGCTCGTCTTGTGTCAGGTAAGCCTGCTGACAAGTTCAAGGTAGAGAGAGAGAAAGAAAAACTGAGCAAAATCTTCATAAAGTATTGTAAAACCATCAAAAATCAACAAATTGTTGGTGTTATCATGTGTGTGATGGAAAAACAAACAAAAAAGCGGGACAAAGCATCAGCAATAACATTATCCGTACCCTTCTTATACTTGACTTCCAAATTAAATTCCTGAATTATCAAAGCCCACCGCATGATGTGTTGATTGGAATTGGAATAGCCAGGAATACCAATGGATTATAGTAAATGTAGACGATAACCGGAACAGAGCTTGAGCCAACGTATACCTCAAAGTGTTGCAGAGATAACAATAGCGCTAACGCTTCTTTCTAGATCGTGCTATAGTTAAGCTGATGTTTCAAAGACTTTTTGAGAAGTAACAAACAGATTGATCGACTCGGTGTGCATCCTCTTGCAGTAGGACAGCACCAGTAGCGCTGGTGTCTAATTCCAACTTGAAGGGCCCTGAAAAATTAAGGGCATACAATACAGGTGTGCTACACAGAAGTGCCTTGACATATTCAAAAGCTGGATTATACTTATCACACCATACAAACCCCTTGGAGTTAGAAAGTAAATTAGTTTAAGACACAACATCCGAAAACTTTCTACAGAACCAATGAAAATACCCCACCAGGCCATGTGGGGTATTACTTGGCCATGAACGCATCCTTTGCACAAGATAAAGGGTGAGTATGAATCCACACCAGATCTCCCTCTTCAAATATTTCCTGATGTCTTTTTTTTGGTTATAGTACTTCCTTTGTCGTTTATGGGCTCTCTCCACATTTTGCTTCACCCTGTCCAATAGGGAATGCTGGCGTTCAATGGTCTGTTACGTCCCAGAACATATACTGTAATTGCTTTGTATATACCTTTGGGCTTATTTTCCCACCCTTTCTCTCTGTTGTCCTACTGTCAATCTATCTGTTCACAGGAAAATCATCTACAGCTGCAGTTCGTTTGTGGGAGTGTGCCTGAGACCGAGTGAGAGTAAAAGCAGTTTGGAGATGGCTGTGCAGACACACACTTCTCCCCGATCCAGACAGAAATATTGTTGTGTGGTGGTTCTGTGTATTTAAGTGAGAAGTCTCTCTATTAAGAGCAAGCAACAGGGGTTATAAAGTCTTGTGGATTTAACTCATTTGTGGTGTCCTTAGCAGTAGTGGTTACTAGCTCAGTGAACTTTTCTCTTTAAGACGCCTTGAGAAAAGAGGGGCTTTGTACGATTTTCTTTCAATTTGTCTAAATGTTTGGTAACTAAAAGGTATTGTGAACCTGATTTTTTTTTTTTTTTTTTTTCTTTGGAAGCAGTAGGGAGAAAGAGCCTTCTCCCCCATGTTTAGGTTTGGGTATCGTTAGAATTTTAGCGATTCCAATTTCGATTCTTCTTATCGATTCCCAGTTTTGGTTCCACAGTTTAAGTAAAACATTTAGATATAAACCTGTATGGTCTATTAGCCTGCTTATTGACTGGTTTGCAAAAAATAAATGTCTTTATGAGCACCATTTTGTGTGTATATATACACATATAGCAACCATGTTTTTTTATGATTTATTACAATTTGTATTACCATAGCTTAACTACATCAGGTTTAAACTGTAGTTACTATAATGAAACTATTCAAGTATCCGATTCCTAACCTTCTGATTCCCAAACGATTCAGGTTTTTCGATTCCCAACCCTACCCATGTTCACCTGTTTTTGTTTAAAGAAGGAGTGAGGACAGTGTATGTTGTTTCTTGATTTTCTTTTGTCCATTTTCCAGGTAAGCCAGGGCTCCCTTAAGTCAGCTCCTTTTTGCTTGTTATTTTAGGCTATACTTTCTCCTGAAGAGATGCTTCCTTGAATCATTTGTTTGTACTAGGATTTGTGTGTACTAGGATTTTGTAAATGAAAACCTCTTTATTTGCCTCTAAGTTAAGCGTTGTGTTTTCTTTCTGGGACAGAGGAACTGAAGTGTACCAACGTTATTTTATTTATTTATAAATGTATCTTCGTTACATCCCTTCTGCCGCCTCTAGACAGAGAGGGGAATGTAACAGGTCTTATAAGCAGAATGATCAGGATCTGGACATTGATACTGGAACCGTTCCATGGGTCCTTTTAGTTTGCGTCCTAGTGCAATTTCAGCTGGTGTAAATGAAGTACTCTCCGGCCATGCAGAATTAAGTGCGAAGCGAAACTCGTGGGCCCACTTATCCCATTGCCAAAGGTTATCATTAACATCGATCATGGTTTTAATCGTACGGTTCACTCTCTCTGTCAAATTGTTTTGTGGATGATACGCAGTAGTCAGTTTTTGAACCACTCCCCATTGCTTACATGTGGCATTAAGAAGTTGAGATGTAAATTGAGGTCCTCGATTCGACACCATGTCAATATCGTTGACGAAAACTACGACGAAAAATATTCGTTAACGACATGTTATCACTGACGAAAATGAGACGATAACTAAATAAAAATTATTGCATGATAACGAAAACTGTAATGAAGATTTACTGACATTTTCGTCAACTAATAAAAACGAGACGAAAATATTATTTTCCCACCTGGCGGACATCAGTTTGCACGCATGTGCTGCTTATCTCATAAAAACAGTAGAGAGAAGTCTCTGGGAGAAGGGTAAGCACAGACATCTTTACAAAGCATCTTATTTTCCTTCACGATCGCCGGTAAAACGCTGCAAACTTGAAGCACGACTGCAGGTGAGTCACCCCGAAACACATCACGAAGGCAACCTCAAACGTTTTTATATGCCTATGTTAACTTATCCGCTAACACAAGCTGCTCCATAACATGAAATGCAACATGAAGTCAGCCAAAAGAAAACCATCGCTGTCCTCTACTGATGAAGTGAGTCAAACTTTACATTCAAACCAAATATGTTACTTGTTTGCATGACTAAAGAAATGTAATACAATTTATATATGTCTTTTTGAAAGCTATTTCTCATTCCTTGCTGCCTCGAGCGAAGACAGTGCAGCTTTTTCTTCAAAGAGGCATGCCATGAGCCAATAGCCTTTGAGTGTGAGCCCTGTCAG
This sequence comes from Triplophysa siluroides, assembly GCA_006030095.1. Lineage (NCBI taxonomy): Eukaryota > Metazoa > Chordata > Actinopteri > Cypriniformes > Nemacheilidae > Triplophysa > Triplophysa siluroides. The sequence goes on along the minus strand of VCII01000041.1, from coordinate 703,536 downwards.
AGCGTTTCATTGGTTGAATGAACTGAATGAATACGCCATACTTAACAAGTCATTTGAGTCAAATGGGATTGAATGAATTGGAACATGTTGTTCATGGTGTAATATTCTGTGTTCCAACAATGCATATCTAGTTACTAAACTTTTCTGAAAAATAAAGGTAATGACCTGGTTTGAAGGTGAATTAAATTATGTCAAAACAGTTCAATCTTTGTATGGAACATTTAATTACACCAAGTAAATGATTTAAACCATTTATATTTTAGTAGACTAAATATAATGTATATTTATTCGACTAAAACTAGACTAAAACTAAAATGATGGGGTTGACTAAAATGTGACTAAAACTAAATTGCATTTTCATCAAAAGACTATGATAAGAATGTCTACTATCACATGAGTCTTGGCTAAAGGTAAGGGGAACACTTCTACCCACTTAATTACAGTAGTCCACAATCACCAACAGATACTCATTCAATTTAGAGTTTCTGGGAAAAGGTCCCATGAGGTGCAGACCTAACATATGTCCAGGCTCCTTGATCGGTGTAGATTGCAACAGTCCAGAGAGCTTAGAAATTCGTGGCTTATATTGTTGGCAAACCTGACATTGCCTGCAGTGATTACAGATATCTCGTTGAATTTCTGGCCAGTACACAACATTGACCAACCGCCTTAGGGTATTCATACGTCCCATATGCCCACTCAATGGATTGTCATGAGCACATTCAAGGAATTTCTGTAGGAATAACCACTTGCAGCTTGCTACCTTTTAAAAAATCTGGAATATATCGGAACAAATAATACTTTTGTACAACATAATGAATTTGACTTGATATTACTATTAATGACTTGATCCTTCAGAGCATGTAAAGGAGCAGCAATCTCAGAAAAAGTCGCAATGAATTGATGATACCAGCCCACCAGGCCAAGGAAACGTTGACCTTCTTTCAAATTCCTTGCAGTTGGAAAGTTCTTTATAGAATCCTCTGTCTTAATCCCTTCTTCAGAGATCACGTGTCCTAAAGAGATCAATGACATTTTAAAGAGGTTACATTTCTGAAGGTCCAGTGTCACGCCACCTGCTTCCAGTTCACAGAACACAGCCTTGAGATCTTGGAGATGCTGTTGGACATCCTTTAAATATACCACAATGTCATCGATGTATACAAAGCAACACTTGCCAATCAAAGCTTTCATCATTCTGTTCATATTTCAATCCAAAAGGGAGACGAATGAACTCATATTGGTTATTCCTGGTGATAAAAGCATTCTTTTGGATGCTGCGGTCATCCATCATGACTTTCCAATATCTGCTTAGTATTCAGCATGTTAGATCTACGGATGCAACATACATCGATTCTAAAATGTCCTGTATTTGAGGCATAGGGAATCCATCTAACGGGGTTTTGGCATTAAAGGACCGGTAGTCCACACAGAAGCGAACACTCCCATCTTATACTTGTACGACGGTTGCTATCCATGGGGATATAGACGGTTGTATGATGCTCTTGATCAGCATTATCCAAATCTTCTCATCGATGAACTTATGCTTGTTAATTGGTAAAGTAAAACTGTCTTTTCCATATCAGAATGGGGTTCTCTCCTCTGCCCTATTACATTCTACCAAAGTTCCAACTTGTACCAAATCATCAAAGGTGGTGACTGTGGCCCTAAGAACACTGGCGAGTCGAGGATTACAGTTCCTTAGCGTTACTTGAAGTATTTCTGTCATCGCTGGTCTTAGTCTCAGACACAGAGCTCAATGTTGTTAAGCAAATGTTCGTATGGTTTCTTTTATCCCTTGCTTCCTCTCCCTCATTTTCCTCTTAGCCTCTACTTTGTGGTCATAGAAAGGAATAGGTAGAAAGGAATGTAAAAATAGTGCTTTGAATTGGCTTCAGGTTTTTATGTGGATTTTCTCCACCATCCACCAGTCTATAGCAGTACGCATCAGTACCGTCGGAAGTGTCGCCAATATATCACAATCTCCCATAGGTCGTACAGCTAGGTATTCATCACAGCTTTCCAGGAAAGTAATGGGATCTTTTCCCTCTGTGCATCCGAATATGGGGAAGTCTATCTTTACAGCCGGAATTGTGTGTGACAGAAGTTACCTGACCATTTAGGAATGAGGTTACAAAGGTTTGTTGGGCTTTGGGAGTTGAAACAGCATTTGGAGCTGAACAGATCATCGACTTAAGCTGATCATCTCTCCTCTTCAAACAATCTATCATAGCTTTACTCATATCTTGCATCTGTTCTCCAAGACTTCAAATGACAACACCTTTCAATTTCCTCTGCAAGCTCCTTATGACTATGATAAATTATTTGTGCTCGAATTGTCGCCTGTTTAGACATCTCTAGAACCTGTCCTTGTCATGAAATGGAGGGGGAGAACCCAAATGCAGGCAGGCACGGTGGTGACGGGGTTAAACAGGTATTTTATTAAACAATAAAACACAAAACAAAGACCCACGATGAGGTAAAAACAGGAACAAGAAATAAAATACAAGCACTGTACGAAGACTGACTGAAAACTATACTAAACAAACACTTAGCATTAACTAGACTAAAGACTTACTAGACAGGACTGGATAGCATGAGCATGAGCATGAGCATGAGCATGAGCATGAGCATGAGCATGAGCATGAGCATGAGCATGAGCATGAGCATGAGCATGAGCATGAGCATGAGCATGAGCATGAGCATGAGCATGAGCATGAGCATGAGCATGAGCATGAGCATGAGCATGAGCATGAGCATGAGCATGAGCATGAGCATGAGCATGAGCATGAGCATATCCAATTTACAAGGCACAGACAGGAAAACACAATGACCGACACAAGACAATGAAACATGAGGACTATTTAAAGGGAACAAACACAGGATAATTAATAGGGAACAGGTGCTGGGGATTAAACACTAATGGGAAGGCTAACGAGACGAAAAGGGCGCGTACACAGACGAGACACGAGAAAGCACATGGCAAGCCAATATATAAACAAAGCCATGTCTTTCTCACACAAAACCTAAGGCTATGTCATGGCTCCGCCCCCAAGAGCAAGAATAGACATGACATGGCGGAACCATGACAGTCCTTCTGTGGTATTAAGATAATGGTCATGACGGCGAAGTTGACCATTGTATATCTTGCTCCACTCATCTGACTCACTCCACATTATCCTTCTCTATCCATTTTAATAGATAGCTGGTTTACCTTGGTCGTAAGGGCGAGACTGATAAGACTTTCAATCATCAAATGTGCCTCGGGCGGTAGAGCCTAAGAGGAGGCTGACACGGAGATTTTTATGCTTAAATTACCTTTCTTTACCTGTTTAGGGAAAATGTGTGTAAACATTTATTTGTGACATTTTAAATCAACAATTGTTTAGCATGTAAATGTACATTTTAAATATGTAAATATAGACCTAAAAAATGTGATAAGAACTTTAAATACTGTACATATACACCTTTTAAAAATGTAAATAGAATATAAAAACGGAATATATAAGCTACATTCACCATTTACATTTAGCAGACGCTTTTATTCAAAGCGACTTACAAATGAGGCATAACAATGTAAGCAATCAGTGCAACAAAAGGGCAGCAATGTGTAAGTATAGAACTGGCTTCAGTTTGCATATTACTATTAATGTTTATTTTCATCTTATATAGTTTTTTTTTACTATACAACTGCTTTGATTCAATGCAAATAGTAAAAGCTTTATACATTTTTTTTAATTATATTTAATATACAGTATCTCACAGTAGTGAGTACACCCCTCACATGTAAGTAAATATTTTCTTGTGACAACACTGAAGAAATGATACTTTGCTACAATGTAAAGTACAGTGTAAAATTGCTGTCCCCTCAAAATAACTCAACACACAGCCGTTAATGTCTAAACCGCTGGCAACAAAAGTGAGTACAGCCCTAAGTGACGATACCACAGTAGCAGCTCGCATTACAGCCTGCCTCGAGGACATCTCAGCTTGGATGAAAGGGCATCACCTCCAGCTGAACCCTGCCAAGACAGAACTAATCGTGTTTCCGGCACACCCTACGGTGCAACACAATCTCAACATCCATCATCACAATGCCACAATCACTCATTCCAAAACAGCCAGGAACCTCGGAGTCATATTTGATGAACAGCTGTTCCTCAATGATCACATTGCAAAGACAACACGGTCCTGCCGATATGCCTTATTCAACATTAGAAAGGTCAGACCCTACCCACTGAGCATGCGGCACAACTCCTTGTCCAGGCCCTGGTAATCTCAAGGTTGGACTACTGCAATGCTCTTCTTGCTGGTCTTCCTGCAAAGGCTATCAAACCGCTCCAGCTGGTTCTGAACGCAGCAGCACGTCTCGTCTTCCAACAGCCCAAAAGGGCTCACGTGACTCCCCTTTTCATCTCTCTCTACTGGCTACCGGTAGAAGCCCGTATCAGATTCAAGTCACTAATGCTTGCCTACAGGATTATCACTGGATCTGCCCCGGCTTACTTTCACACCCTCCTGCACTCCTACACCCCATCAAGATCCCTGCGTTCAGCAAACCAGCGGCGTCTTATATTGCCTTCCAATAAGGGCAGTAAATCGCTCTCCCGCTTATTCTTATTCACAACTCCTTCCTGGTGGAACATTCTTCCTAACTCGGTCTGGTCAACCACATCTCTCACAACATTCAAAAAACTACTTAAAACCCATCTCTTCTGTGAATACTTGACAGACAAAAACAAAAAACTTTCTCTCAACAGGTAGTGGTCTAGCTTTTGTTGAAACCAGTAACTTTGTATTGGCACCTAATGTATTATGGCTCCTGTATGACATACTGCTTATTGCTCCTAAACTCTCTGTAAATTGCTTTGGATAAAAGTGTCTGCTAAATGACTAAATGTAAAGTGAAAATGTCCAAATTGGGCCCAAAGTTTCAATATTTTGTGTGGCCACCATTATTTTCCAGCACTGCCTTAACCCTCTTGGGCTTGGAGTTCACCAGAGCTTTACAGATTACCAATGGAGTCTGTCGGGATCTGAAGCGAGCACTTGTCTATGTTTGTGTGTTAGTGTATTGGTGTCTGAGCACATGGAGATTGGTGGTTGAAACCCCACGTGCTCACAGTCTGCGTGTTTGTGCTCACTCAGCTGCCACTCGTTAGCATTCAATTTCCACAAGTGTTTTCACCTGGTGTTCGATAATTTTGTCCCTATTTAAATCCCCATCACTCCTCACTCCCATTGAGCGATCGTCAACTCTGGTTGACCCAGTTCCGTTACGCCTAAGTTTCCCTGTTTAAATCTTGCCTAGCCCAGCCCAGCCCAGCCCAGCCCTGCCCTGCCCTGCCCTGCCCTGCCCTGCCCTGCCTTGCCCTGCCTTGCCTAGCCTAGTCTGATCCAGCCGTATCTTGGTGTGTGGTGGTGGTTATACCTGGGTTGTGGATTACCTTTACTCTATGGATTGCTTTCCGCTCTAGTTGCACACCCCCAGTATCCTCGAGGGGTCCACGAGGCCTTTGCCTTTACCACAGTCGACCACGTCATCCCTTACTTACTCCAAACCTGGGAAGCGGCAGTCTCAACCCACCGGTGGACATCTAACCCTGGGCACGGTGGCCGTGAGGAACACTGTTCGCTACATCCACGCCTACACCTTCTCCAGGATCTTCGGCTGTCTACATGCCGTCATTGAACCAGCCTGTGAGTCACTGCTGATCATCTCTCCATCTCCTTTGCCGTATACTGGGATCTACCAGTTGGCCTCGCAGCCAGCGCAAGAGACTCTGACCCTTGGCGGGTTCAACATCACGAACATTTCCATTGCATCCGGGTCCGTGATTCGCTGCTGATCATCTTTCCACATCCTTCGCTGGCGCTGCCGTATACTGGGATCTCCCAGTTGGCCTCGCAGCCAGCGCAAGAGACTCTGAACCTTGGCGGGTTCCACATCACGAATATTTCTATTTGCATTATCTGTGTACGAACTCTAATAAAGTCACCCTTACCCCGCAATTGAATCTGAGTGTTCCCTCACCTGACAGAGTCCTCTTCCACTCCGCCATGACGACATCACGAGCTGGTGGATCTTCGAGACCTTGCACTCCTCTACCTTCCGTTTGAGGATGCCCCACAGATGCTTAGTAAGGATTAGGTCTTCACCTTTACCCTCAGCTTTTTAGCAAGGTCCTTTTACCTTGGTCATCTTGTAAGTAAAACATTTAATGAAGATATGAATTATTTACAAAAAAAGGATTCAATCAGAATTAAATCAGTTTTCATAACCATAGTTACATTTCGTTTTTCGACTTGGTTTCACTACACTAGCCATGTTATCTAACTGTAGTAAAAGCATGATTAGTTTTCGTAAGGGATTGTCAATGTAGCTGACCAGCATACTTAATTAAACTTAACCAAAGTACTCTATTACATTAGTCACTAATATATCACTTTTGCACCATATATTACACAGATATGTGGTGCAAAATGAGAGTGTGTGCGAACTTGTGTCAGATTCGCAGCAGCAGATTCAAGCAGTTTTAGTTATGTTCCCTTTGTCTGTGCTAGAATAATAACATTAACAATTCCATATATTCTATAATATTGGGATGTCATTTTTTTTTTATTTCATCCGATTTCGTATTTTGTGTCCATTTATTATTTTGTATGCATAAAAGCATTTAAGTTTGTAACTTATATTATAATATAAATTATTGTGCCTAAAGACGTTATTCCGTGTACAGACGTCTTTGTTTTAGCCAATGCCAAGTCCCAAAACGGGACAATTTGCATACGATTGATTAAACATGTTGTCGTGACATCATCACTTACATAACCACGTGTCATTTGTGACTGGTTGCGTCATTACATTAGCTTACGTTTGGAAACGGCATTGGCTGTCATGCGCGACTGGGTGCATTCCTGAAGCGCTATCTTCAGGGATTAAAACCTGCTTTGCTCACACAACGATTCTGTGCAAATTTAGAAGACTCCGAATTTGTATAAAGTTTTATATGGTTGGGAAGTGGGTGGTTTTAGGTTTAGGGTAGGAGTTGGATTAGGTGCTCTAAAATATCTATTAAAGTACAAATAATAAGTATTTATAACATCGTTTCAGTTTTACACATGCAAAGAACTGAGCGTGTCATTACCGGGTTGTATTATCTTAATAATCTTGTTGCTGTCACGATATGTGAACAGAACCCAGACGCAGGCAACAAGGGGTTAAAAGGTAAACAAAGGATTTATTATAAAAAGGGAAACACAAAGACCCACGATGGGGAAAATACGATATAAAACAAAACAAAACAAAAAAAAGGGGGGAAATATAATAATAATAAATAATAGTCCAAACACGAGGCCGTCGGTTTCCCCTCCAGGGTTGAACCCACCGGTTTCCCGTCCAGGGTTGAACCCGCCGGACTTCCCTCCAGGGAGATAGCCGCCAGTATCCGGTCCTCGCCACATCCAGTCGGCAGTGCGACCGGTGTTTAGTCCGGTGCAGCCGACACCCCTATGTCCATGTGCCAGCCGGCTATCCAGTCCGTGTGCCAGCCGGCTATCCAGTCCGTGTGCCGGCAGGCATCCAGTCCAGTATCCCCAGTTTTTCCTCTTGTGCTCCCTCCCCATTGGACTCCTGTAATCCCTCCCTTGGACTCTTGTTACCCCCCAATGTTTTATGGGTATTGTTTTATCTTGTTCCTCTGTTTTTTTTTTGCCTTGTCATAGTCTGTCTTGTCTTGTTTGTGCCTTGAGGAGCATCAGGTTGCTGCTCCTTAAGGCGGGGGTTCTGTCAGGATTCTGCCTCATCATGTCTTATATTTCTTGGTCTTGTAGCAGAAACAGGACAGGATCCCTTGTTTCTTGTAGAGAGAGAGGATTTTGGGCCTTGTTGAATGCCAAACTCTCTCTCTGATGTTGTGTTCACACCAAACGCGAATGGCGCGAATGAATCGTGCTATTCGCGTGTAGTTGGACGCTTGAACATTTTGAGTTTATTCGCTTCATTCCCACGTCAGATTCGCTTCATTCGCGCGTAAAATTCGCATCATGGGAGGGGCTTCTGGCAGGCGGCTCCAGTCTCGTTTCGAAATGGCAGACATGGATTTTGTTGAGAGGGTAGCTGCACTATATGTATATATATATATATATATATATATAGCTCAAATTGAGTAAAGGGCGTTTTTACAATTTACCAGATTCTCCGACCTCCTCACTCACTTTCTTCCAAGCAATATCCTTTTTATTCCTGTTCCTATAAAAGTAAGAAAAATAATCATACAGCTCCGGGTGTCAACAAACAGCAACGATCAATTTGTCCTCCAGTTTCGGATTTCTGCCTCCGCTGCTAGGTGTCGTCTAATCACCTCACTACTAGAGCAAGCTCCTGATTGGATAACACGGCGCGAATTTTCGCCAAAGTTAAGATTTTTCAACTTCTTGTAATTCATCACGCGAATGACGCGAATTGCGCGAATGAGGCGGCGCGAATTGCGCGAATTGAGCGTTCGCGCGATTCGCACCGCAAGTAGGTCTATCGCCTCTTTGCATTGACTTAACATGTAAATCACTCGCGCTTGACACGCCATTCGCGTTTGGTCTGAACACAACATGAGTCTCGTCTGTGTTTCCCGCCCTTTCGTCTCGTTATTGCCTGTAATTAGTTCATGCCTTGCACCTGTCCCCTCTTGATTTCTGTCCCTATATATGACCTCATGTTTCATTGTCCTGTGCTGGTTCATTGTTTGTGTCATCCGTGGTGAGTCTTGTTTAGTCTAGTTTATTGTAGTTTAATGTAGTTTAATTCCAAGTGTTAGTCTAGTCTAGTTTAGTTAGTCCTTGTTCCTGTTGTCATGTTTTGTTATGTTACCCCCTCGTGGGTTTTTGTTATAATTTATTATTAAAGTCTGTTAGCCCCTTTCCTCCCTGTCTGCACTTGGGTCCTCTGTCTCCATGTCCTTACCACCCCGTGTTTCATGACAGTTGCCTAAAACAGACACTCCTAGCAACTGTTAACTAGGTTTTGAAACACTTGTAAATTCTGTTGAGTTATATGATAAATTTGTGTATATGAAACCTTTCTGTAAAATAAATTAGGAAAAGATTTGTTATAATACAAATCATAGAGATTAAAGACACACCAAATTTGTATATAGTTTCAAATGAGTTGAAGATATGAAACAAGAACCTAATCATTATACTTTCTTAAAGTACACTGTAATTCAATTATATGTGTACTGTGTAAAAGCTCCATTCTGAGTGCTTTTAAATAAAGCATAAAATAATCCAGTTATGGGGTATTTTCATTTAGTAGACATGTTGATATATTTGTATTATACTTAGCATAAAATAAATGCATTTAAAAAAAACATTATGTTTATTTCTTACTAGGTTACTGACTAACAGAGTTCTGTCTGATATATTTACATGCTTCAGGGAAACCCGGTTGTAAACCTGCTTCCACGGTTTAAAATGTATTGGACAACTGATGCTGCCATACTCAAACTTATTTGGTTGATATATTTGCTTATCAAACTAAATGAAGAGCGTTAAGATACTATAGTAGATTTATATTTTTTATTATGCACTTAATAACTGCATAACCTGCTTTGGGGGAAATTGTAAATATTCTATACCACATTTATAAGTAATGTGTGTACTTTAGGTGCAATTCTAGGTCCATAAAGGACGGTGTAGGATGAAAACAAACAAGCATCAGAGTTCTGAGAATCACCCATATCCCTCTGTCCATCTGTCTCACGGTGATAATGTAAGCACTGTTTCTGTGAGCTAAAATAATTTGCCACAGTTTTTATGAATGGCTGTCCTATTAAGGGAGATTGAATGTTTCTCAGACTTGTCTTTTGAAAAATGGTGTTGGTTCTTGGTGCAGAATCAAGAAAGTCTGCAGACTCTACAGTGGGTAACTGATTAGGTAGCTGGTAACTGATAAGTGCATAACCTGAAACAATCAATCATATCATATCGAGGTCTTTGTTTCTGAGTTTTAACAACACACTGTAAACCCACCGTCAGTAGCACAACTATTATAAACAGTGATGACCGATATTGCGTGAGACTGCACCAAACCAGCGTCAGTAACACTAACATTGTTAACCGACTAATATCGCATTGACACCATAAACAGACTTACTTGACAGACCTGAACGTCAGTAACTCAAATTTTATTAACTGTAATTAATTAATATTGTGTTACCAATCTGCACATAATATTATTAAAATAGCAGCATCAGCAACACATATTAAATATTAGTAACCGTGACATGTACTATCGCATTGCTACTCCGCATAAGCACAACCAGTGAAATTAACTTTGAGTACTAAATGTAAATGCAAGTCTCGTAAATATTATGCACATTATAATAATATAAAGAAAATGTTAAATTAATAATATTTTCTTAACATGTAATTAGCATGTAATTTACATAGTATTTATTTCAGTTTAGTTTCATTGATGTACATTGCATGAAGAATAACTCGCAATAATACTTTGTATTTTGTTTTACTTTGATTTATATCTAATGTCTTTGTTTTATTATGTAGAACTGCTTTGCACCAATGAAAACTGTGAAAAGTGCTATTTAAGTCAATTTTGAATTAAATTGTAACGTTTAAAGTCATTTAAATGTAACAATGCATTTTTATGCAAGTGACAACAATTAAAAAAACACACATTTAATCATGAAAGTAGGTAAATAATAATACACTGTTTTAATTTAAAAGAGCTGGAAAAATAAGAGTTTAAAAAAACATTATATATTTTATACAGTCTTGTTACAGTATGTTTCTGTTATAGGTTGTCAATGGTGCAATAATAGGTTAGTCAAACCACAATTACACTTCATAGCAATCATAATTACACACCAGTTTCAGAATCAAATATTTTTAATACTGTGAGAAATCATAAAGATTGTATAATGGCTGATCTGTCATAACATATATTTAGATATTTTTAACAGCATGTGTTGCTTTTTTACGACCCTTTGTAGCTTTTTGTAATAGTTGCTGACTGCTCCTGACAATCATCTTAGAGGCACTTGTTTGTAAAGTTCTTTGCTTTTCTTGCATGCTCTACATGTCGGACGTTTCATCCAGAAACAGCAACATGCCCCCAAAATTTACATTTACATTTATGCATTTGACAGATGCTTTTATCCAAAGCGACTTGCATTGCATAATACTATATATTTGTTTCAGAGTATGTGCAATCCCTGGGATCGAACCCATGACCTAACGCCATGCTCTAACCACTGAGCTACAGGAAAGCTAAATGAGTTACTGGGCCTCTCCTTCACTTTACCTCCCCTTCCCTCCCTGCTGAACAGGGTCAGTTTCAAAAGCGAAAGCAAAAGAGAAATAAAACAGTGCACATAGGAATTCGATTGCGCACATATGAACCCCAAGACTGCGAAACCTCCAAAACGTTTTCGGTCCTGTCTAATGTCCCTTCGATTTAGGTCCCCTGGTGCCGGCTCTGGTCTCAACCACAATGACTCAGTCATGTTGAGATGTTTAGATTTGTTCATACATAACTATCACAATAGACTGCAAGCAAGTCAATTCAAGCTACAGAGGCAACAATATTCCGAACCAAAGTCTGTAATTTTGAACAGAACGTGTGTATAATTTATTAATTCTTATGTCTTGCTATCTGATGTGAAGCCAAGCCCTGGCACATCGTTGGCAGAAAAGGATCAATGATGATGTCAACACTGAGTCTGAGAGCAGGAGGAGTACAAACAGAGCAGGATGAAGCTATCTATGAGGAGGACACAGTAAAGAAATCGTTGTGTGTGCAAAGTCTGAGCCCTCTGGAAACGTGTCAGCAACACTGCCAGCAGAAGAAAAAAAGTGGCTATATTCGAAATGAGGAATAGCCGTATATACGAGGTGGAGCTGAGTGTGTCCTCAGTTTCTGCTGTAGCCACTATCTGCACTTCTTTAAATTTCCGCCCCTTTATAAATCCAACCTTTCTGCCCTTTCGTACATCACTGTAATCCACGAATGTCCTTGAAACATCATCTCCCTCATCTGGAACCTCCTCATAGGCATGCTTCATTGACAGTTGTCTCTCCTTCTTCTCATTTGCCTCGATACGAGCAAAGATATCTGGTAGACTGTCAGAAAGGATTGTCTTTTTGCCTCCCTTTCCTTTTCCCTGCTTCTTATAGAGGCCGATAATGTCAAGAGTGTTTCTCTTCTGCGAGAATTTTAGCAGACGCTCAGCAGTTTTGTGAAAGTTGTCTGTGTTAAGAACCCGTGACAGGATGTGTCGTTCTAGCTGCTGAAAGACGGGTTTGACATGTTGAAGACTGTCCTCAACAACATTAACATATTCCTCAACTTCTTTTACAGGCTGTTCCTTTATTTCTAATGCACTTTCAAACACCACTTTCTTTTGATCCGTCAACACTATTGCATATGGGGCTTTGGTGGAAACCTCAGCTGTAAGAATACATATGGTATATGTGTGTTGTCTGGTGCCTATATAGATGTTTAGTCTTTCGGAATCACCATGCACACTGAAACTTTGCACATCCTCTCCAGGCCCAAAGAAGATGTAAGCCACTCTGCTTGTGGGATTCCTCAGTGGCATAGTCACATTCACATAGTTTGATCCATTATAAGGGTACCCCCGTGGGTAGCTCCTATAGCCCACCGTTGCCCTTTCACTGCTGCCCATGTCATCCAACCAGAACATCTTGTACGATTCATTTCCGTTTCTGATCAGAGCGCCATGAACTCCATCATCTTGGGTGTTTTGGAAGGGCAAGTCTGTGTTGTGAAAGAAAGCACTTATTTTGTTTGTTGGACTGCCGGAATGCAGATGAATATGGTCTACCATCAGCAGCAGTTGAGGATTAATGAGCAACAAGTTTCTCTGAAAATTTTGGATCTTCAGTTCTGAGTTGTAAGCCGCCATGCCCTCCCCACGGATAAACACCATGCCCTGCTGTTCTAGAGCCACCTCCACCCGACCATGACAATCTGCCGCTTGCCCATGCTTATATTTTAACCATTTAGAGTTGCAAGCCTCTGTTACTTGACCTTCCCATGGAGCAAAGCAGCTTTCAGACACAGCAGGTCCAAACATGACAACATTATTGAGGGAGGTATATTTGGGCCCATACAATGCTTCTGTGATGAACGGAACTCCATTTGGAGCAAAGGTAAAGGAGTTCTGGTCTGGGTGCTCATGGCCAGCATTAAAGTTTCGCCAGCCCTTGATCCAGTCTTTGTATTTTTTGTGGTGTACAATGTCAAATATAGCACGTCCACCAAGCTTTCCGGACTTAAAGGATAAAAACGAGTGGTTTCTCCCAGCAGGTAGGGAACTTCCGAAAGTAACCACTCCCCAGTCTTCAAAAAAATGCAAACGGGATGTTCCATAATCACGAGGTGGGGTGGGCTGAAGGCTGGCATCATACCTACATAGTGGAAAGAAAGCACAAGGACATTGTGTAATTAAGCTGCAATACACAAATCAGTGGAAAACTTTTTTAAGTTAAAAAAATGATAATGATTCATTATGCACATATATATATTAGAAGTCCTGAGGACAACAACTATAAAAAGTACACTATGCCAAAAATATCCATGGAAGGGATCTGGGAACAACATTTTGGGTTGTAGGGTTATGTAATATAGTTTTGCAAATACATATGCAACAAACACAACCATTTCAAAGTTTCAAAAGACTGACATATTTTGTTACATATTTTGTCAGATATCTTTAGAATTTACTAGGAGAGATGCAACATTGGCAATTACTATTTCAGAGATAAACAGGCCGAAACTCCCCATTTAATAGTTGTTTTTTAATCTATGAAAATAACACAGTGCTAGATGAGCCAAGTCTTGTGAATGTCAGTGTATATTTCTTTAGCCTGATGGATTGACATGTATGTACTGATTTATGTACAAGCAAACGCCCTGGAAAATTCACCCATGAAATCTGCTCAAAAAATTAAGCACAAGTTCCTCATTTTGTGGTAAAGCAAAACATGGAGACACTATTGGCAACAAAAGTATAAATATTTGATGACACCATTTCACAATAATTACTTTTATAAAGTAAAGACATAACAATCAAATTGCAAAGGAGGATTTATCCACACACACAAAACAATATTTTACATCATCAAGGAGCTGCAGCCTGAAATACAGGTCAAACCTAAATCAATAAAACTAAGCAAAATAAACAATATGATAATTCAATAAAAAAATAAAATAAAAGACAAACACTTTTATGTACTTACAAACAAACAAATGTTACAGAGTTGTATCCTTTAAAAATGTGCTAAATATAGTGTTTCCTAAGGTTTGGCAACGCTCTGTAAAGCTCAAAGAGGCTAAATGTCCTATTTACAAAGTATTGCATAAAGTTTGGCAGTGCCAAACAATGCTTAGAAATGCTTGGTGAATCATCAGGATTGAAATAACATCGGTCCCTCTCTTTTTCTTTCTCTGACATTTCTTATGGCAGCTGCAGATTTTGCAGATGGTGCGGCTTTGCCTGTTGTCTGGAGGTTTCTGCTTAACAGTCATCATCTGAAGCGCCATTATTACTGTTGAATTACACAAATAGATTAGAAATATACTCTGCATTTTTCACAGATTTTTGCTATCCAATATTTATTTTATTAACAACATTAAGTCATATTTGACTTAACATTGAACATTTCTTTGATAAACTTAAAGTATGTGCTGTTGCAATTTAAATATTTTGCTCAGAGAAAAAGTTGAATTATTCAGACATGCAATTCATTGTCTCCATGCAGTTAATTAACAAATTGGTGATAAATTAATCCAATATCGGTAGCCGCCACATTGGCGCGTTCCTAGTTAGTGCGAATGGCTATTCAAACAGGATAAGAAATGTACTTTTTAGTAGGGTTGCACGATGTACCAGTGCTATAGCATCACATTAACTTTTATTTAAAAACTTACAGCTGACTTTTTGCTGTGTTTCTCTCCTAAATGAAATCCGTGTTTTAAAAAACTCGAATGAGATAATGATTTAGTGAATCATTCATCAAGATACGTGTCTCGTTCTTGAATAAATCACCCATTTGGAACGAAGTGCTTGAACGATTGACTAATTCTGTAAAAAATTACCACCACTTACTGGCCGTTTTAATTTCACATTTAAAGTAAGCCTAACATTTTTATTTATAAACATTGCTGTATGAATTAATTTTGTCACACATAAATTAGTTTGCAGGTGAAAAATGTTCGCGAACCAAAATTCCCCGGTCTGTTCACCGCATTAATCCGAACACGCTCAGTTTCCTCCGGTCTATTCGCGATTGCATTCTGGAGACGGCACTTCAACAATTACTTTTGCAGTTGTATGTTGCAATTCTATCGTGCCATCAGTAATGCGGTACGTTGGCAAATGTTTGTGACTTTTTGTAAACGTTTCAAGTATTCAAGACAAGAAACTAAACACAACATTAAATTGAACATAAACAAGATGATAATTTGGTGTTTAAATCCTTATTAATGTACTTAGCATTTATTACAGTAAACTTTACTAAAACTCGTAGACAATAGTAGATATTCAAGCATACAACAGTTTTTGCTACAATTTATCCAATTACTATAGTCAATACTACAAAATATTTGAGTGAACAGAATTTTATAGTACTATTACTATAGTAAATATTTGGTTTATTTTGTAGAATTCAATTATGAACATGGCACAACATAGTGATACTACAGTAAATGGCATCATGATACTTTAACAGATATAGTATCGTAAGATATGTTTATAGTACCGTGACATCCCTTCTTTTTTAGCGCAGCTTATAAAACTGGCACAAATGTTTCAATTTTAAAACTCAGTTTTTTGTTATCTAGATACAACATGTTTCTGTTAGCACTTGAATAACATGGACTTACCATGGTGGTTCAATATACTCAAAATACATAACAGTCAATAAACTTTAACTGATAACAACTACAAAATAATGTAATACAGGAATAAGAATAACAAAATAGCAAACAATCACAGAAATATTTAGAAACTTACCAATCTCAAATAGACTCAAGAGCTTCCAAAAACAAGTCCTCTTTTTTGGATTCGATGCTGCACGCAGAACTTTCTTCATTTGATTCATCACTGCCTCACATAAGCTCTTCCAAAGCAGTAGCAAAATAAAACAACTTCTTTTGGCTGTCGCGGATGCAGATTCGTTAAAATAGAACAATTTACATGTCATACTAAAAATAAACTATGCTTCTAAACCAATATCTTGTGAGCGGTAATTCCAACCAACTACACAACATGAACTATGCTGTCAATGACAGAATTTGCCACCATAGTTGGTTATACTGTGCACGCGTTGTGTGATATCTCTAAAGTCTCTCAAAATCTTTCTTAAAGTCACCATGAATCGGAAGTTGAAATTGACTTATTTTCCATCATGACATGTCTGAGTGAAACGGCTTCTGAAATTAGAAAAGAAAATGTAGGGCGGGGCCGCGGGATTTATTTTGTCCTTCCCTTCTTGATTGGTTTGTTGTAAGTTGGGCCTGGAGGGGAGGGCTAAAATGCCTGGCCATTGGACAGTCAGTAAAGTCCTACCTCTTTTTTGTTGCTTACGTCAAAAGTGCAAAAAAAAAAAAAAAAAAAAAACGGTGTGCAGAGAGAAATCATTTATAATAATCCATGCAACACTGTGTAACACACTTAGAATTTTCCTTTTTGATTTCATGGTGGCCCAATCCCAATTCTATTTAATACCCCTTCGCCTACCCTTCGACTCTTCTGCCACTCTGTTTCAAGGGGAATGGCTAAAAACATTCCCCTAAGAATGATAATTTGTTGTTGAAATGCAAAAATAAAGCCATACCACTTCGTTTGAAGTGAGGTCCTGAAAATTCTTCATTTGTAGGGCTATATGGCCTTTTCCCTTAGGGGTAAGGGGTAGGAATGGGATTGGGCCTTAGTGTATACTCCAAACACACTAATGTGTACAAAATTTTAATGCATCCTCATTGGCAAATTTGAATAAAGAACAAAGATGTCAATTGTTCAAAGTTAGAGGACACTTGCACATCCCTACTGTATAACTGTTATGTCTGTCAGCTGGAGTGCCCTCGTGGTCCACCAAAGGCCACTCTCTTATCAACACCAGGACAATCATCTACACTGCACTTCCCATTGCTCATTATTCGTTATTAGTTTCACCCTGTCTATGTAAACCCAGCCAATTCAGTCATTCATTGCAAAGTCTTGTTAGTGTTACACCCTGCATTTCTGAGCATTCTTATTGTTGGATCATTGTGTATGACCTTTGGATTGTATTTTTGTCTTTTGAACCTCTGCTGCCTGCCCCTGTGACACAAGATATCTGTGTGTGTTTGCCACCTGCCCTGATCTTCGCCTGTTTCTTGAACTCTGTCGATTAAAGTTACATTTAGATCCAAAATCCTTCATGTCTCGAAGGAGTCCGTAATAATAACCAACCTGTTGTGTTGTGATTATTAGTTACCTTTTTTATTAGATATCATCAGCTAATCAGGCTGTGGTCTTCCACTTTAATTTACTTTTTTATTTATCTGCAATATGCTTAATTTTCAAATGTATTTTCCCACTACTTATGAAATTCATCTTTTGATTCTGAATATTGTGTTTATTCTTTTTTCATCAAAATTGTATTTATACTACATAATAGAAATATTACATATTTATTTTTGTTTCTTTATTGTTATTGCCTTGTGTTTGAGAAAAAAAGATATATTCGTCTATTAAAGTCTATTAGAAGCGATTACTGCATCTCATATGTTTATTGGCAGATCTTGATTTTACTAGAATAAAAAAAAAAGATATAAAGCAACAGTCGCAACAACTGACACAACAAAAGACTAAAAAACCCATTAAGAACAGGAAATGTGTCACATCACATCACAGTGTGGACAGCATCACTGATTATAATGGATTTTATTGTCTTTTGTCACACCACATCGATCACATTCAGATGAGGGCAAGGTGTTATTTGTTTCTTAAAACATATTAAACAAGTTAGACATTTGATTAGGTTACACTAGTCTTACCAGAGGAACTCTGTGTGTAGTGTGCACCAGCGCTGACCCCTTCCTGCCTGTCCTGGGCCCTCCAGAACTCGATTTTGTCTGATTATATCAGCCAGCCAAATTCCCGCTGCCATTTCTCATAACATACCGATCCAAAAACACCAACTGGCTCTCTGGTCCATAGAACCAATTGTAGTTGGAATCTGCAATTGCCACACTCCTCTGAAAACCTGCATGGGCAAATAAGAAAAACAATTTACTGTGAATGGCCATTCTAGAGGGTAGCACTGTAAATTTCAGGTGTTCAGTTACGAAATTTAACTGAATGACCTCCCTATTTTGACTTTCATGAAGAATAATCACTAAAACCCTTCAGGTTTTGCTGGTTGTTAAGATATGCGCCCAGAACTTCTGTGCTAGCTCTTAAAGGGGCAGCAGCATAATAAAGATCTGTTTATAATGTTCATCACACAACAAAGGATCTCCAAAAACACTCACTGATATTGAAGAAATTGTGTTCTCTTATACGAGTTGTTCACAACAAATAAAGGAAGAAAGTAGCTTTAAGAAAGATGTGCTTTAAATATGGTAAAGTGTTGAAAGAGAGTTTACATATACAATAAGAATAATTCAACCATAAACAATGATTTGTATTCATTTCTAATTGATTTATTAATAAATTAAACACATTTGAATGAAGTTAGTGATTCCTTTTTCTTACCTCACCCCACGACTCTGGTGCTAGCAAATTAAGGGCTGGTGCCACCAACTAAATAACTTTGTAGCATGAGTGCCGCCTCTCTCAAATGTCGGTCTAGAGCCCTGAGGTGACATTTTTTCTTGAGAAGAACAATAAAGACGTTTTTTTATGTTTAGGGAAATCCGCAGCCCTCTGTGCTTCATATATCGGATGTAAATGGGTCAAGAGTTCTAAAAGCACATATATCCAACACAAGCGTCCTGTGGCCCTGTATCTCAGAGGTAAGAGCATTGCGTTAACAACACAAGGTTGTGGGTTCGATCCCAGGGGATTGCAAATACCTATGTATAAATGTATAGGATAAAGCAATGTAAGTCGCTTTGGATAAAAGCGTCTGCCAAATGCATGAATGTAAATGTAAGCGTGATCCCGCGGCTCCTGGTGACATATTGACGTCTGGTGAAGCGAATCGATCAGGGTTGTGTTTGCCAAAAGCATTGTAAGCATACGTTGACCGTAGCTCCATTGGTCACAGTAGTTCTAGATCAACTTAAGCTTACAATGCTTTTGGGTGTTTGGTGGAAGCTGTAGAATACCGCTCATCAATGCAATATCGCTGGAGTAGGAGTGTGTTAGGGCTCTATGTCAGATTGGCTGTGATTAGGCCGGAGGCATGAGGCCTCAGTGGGCAATCACAGCCCCTGATATTAAGCCCTATCACATGACTACAAGTGCATTACTGCATTTATACAACAGTTCTACGGCACAAGTGTGTAGATTAATCACAAACAATATGGGAGTGTCTTTAAAATCTTCCATTTTAAAAGGAACTGGGGAACTTAATTTTTCCTATACTACTATAACATTTAAACAAACCCCCGCTACTAATTCCAAACCATTACATCCTTTACATTTACGCTGTGCTGCTTCAGTGAAGTAATTTGTGAGAAATAACGAGGCAGGGCGTTGAGAAAGAGAGAGTCTTTTGAAAGGCAACTCACCGAGAATGTGTTTTTGAGCAGTTTGAGCCACAGATATCCAAGGTTGGCGCAAAGATACAATGCACGCATTTATATGCACACCAAACAAATGCTTGTGCTATTTGTACTTCATATCTTTTAAAGTTGTAAAAAAATGAGGGTGTGTTTCTGTGAATTTGGTAGCTAGCTGTCTAGCTTCCTCAGAGTTCCGTGGTGATACTGGTGGAATACTGCATGCATCACATAAAATGTTTAATAAAATGTTAAAAATGACGTTCAGTTTTTGAAGCATAGCTCCCCTCCAACTCATGACAGGTGGACACAGGACATTTTCCATTGTGTTAGCCTTTTAGAAATTGTGATGTTCACTCTCTGGGTCACTTAAATCATTTTACAAGACTTGCGATCCCTTCCTAAAATAAGGTATGCCATGCTCACCTCCAACTGGTAACGATCCATAACTTTCCATTATTATTAGGTGGTCTTCGGAAGAAACATTACGTTTATTTATTAATTTATTTAATTATTATTATTAATTATGTATATATGTACATATAATTTCTTTCTTTCTTTTTTTATTTATTTAGAAATTACTTTGAGGGGTTATCTGTGTGAGGGGAAGGTATTTGGGGAAGATTAATACACACAGTTTCTCATATTTAACTGTTTCATATATATGATGCAGTGTTGTTCTGTTGCTGAAAAAAAAGCACTGAAATAAAAGACATTCAGTTTTTTCAATTGATTCGCTATACAAGACGTCAATATGTCACCAGGAGCCGCGGAGATCAAACTTGTGTTGGATATATGTGCTTTTCGAACTCTTGACCCCATGGACCCCGTTTACATCCATTATGTGAAGTACATAATAAACTGCAGATTTACCTAAAAATCTTCTTTATTGTTCTTCTCAAGAAAAATGTGACACGTCTTGAATGGCCTGAGGGTGAGTAAATAAACAACAAATTAGAATTCTGGGGTGAACTATAGCTTTAAGCTAATGTTAGTTCTTTAGGGCCACCTTCACTAACTGCTTTCGGCAGTGCAAACGCCTTTTTAGCATAAAAAAAACTACTGTCAGTATTTACTAGAGATACGGAGTGAAAATTAGCGCTGAAAGGGGGTGGACACTGTTTTTGCGACAGACATTATTAGTGGCCAAGCCACAAGGTT
The DNA here is from genome assembly GCA_006030095.1 of Triplophysa siluroides. NCBI lineage: Eukaryota > Metazoa > Chordata > Actinopteri > Cypriniformes > Nemacheilidae > Triplophysa > Triplophysa siluroides. The sequence continues at coordinate 682,625 of VCII01000041.1, read as the reverse complement.
TTCTTTTTATTCTTCTTCTTTCGAGAAATATCTCTTCAAAGTTGACTGTGCCTGTGACATTCTCTTTCTAATATTAAACTATTCTGACTGGATGTAACGTTTTGTGCATTACTATGCAAAATGATCTTCTTGAGTTCATTCTCACTTATCTGTTTCTCAAATACATTGTAGTTTCGTTTGTTCTGCTCTACGCTCATTTCAGCACCTTAGGGGATTGGCCCATATCGATGCTTGCAGCACTGAATGCTCTCCGCGGCAGCCTGAGCCAAAAACATCAAGTGAGTTGCACAACCAGATAAACCGCAAGTCTCAGTTCCAAGAGGTTGTGAGTTCGAAGCTTGAGTGATGCGAGAATTGCATTTATACGTGAAGTCTAAATTGCACTTCATTCTCTATGATTTGTCCACAGTTTCTCAGAAGAATTTCTCACCTATTTTTCAGTGACCTATTTGTTTCTCACGTACGTTCTATATCTGCCGGTTTTTGCTCTTGTTGCTCTGTGCTGCTCTGCGATAGCTCCAGACGGCACTTATTTGTGCAGCTGAGTGGCGCAACTTGTTAAACTCACACCTTGAGACTTTGAGGTTGGTGGTTTGAACCCTGTGTCTAGCACATGTAACGTTTATATGTGAAGTCTTCGATGTGACTTCATTCTCACCTCACTCTTGTCGCTCTGTGCTGATCTGGGTCTGTGTTAGTAAAAGTGTTTGTGTGGCAGCTTTTATAAACAATACAGAAATTAAATTGAATCATTCACACAACTGTATTTGTTTATTTATTTATGTTTGAAAAAAAATAATATTTTTATGTTTTAAATTGTTATGCCAGTGCAGCTTTGTGTGCCACTTTATCGGACAATAATACTGGATCTGATTGCATCATGTTAACAAAAATTCTCTTGTCATCCCTTTTTGAACCAGGTTAGAGATAGCTGAGAATACTTCCTCAGAAGAGTAAGTATTAATAAATGACACTTTGTAATAAATTACACTTTAGATGACACAAGTATTAAATGTGTCAGCTCTCTCTCTTTCCTACTTAATATATGGCTTTAGTGCTTTTATGGAATAGGACTTGGCATCCATATTTAATGGCGCGCAAAGATGGTGATATTTGTGATGGTATGTAGTATATTTGGTCCCAGCCCAGCCCTGGTTATCAACACCAGCTACAGTAAGTAATTTACAAGCCACCAATGAATGTTTGACCCACTACATTCATTCCCTGCCCTAATTCTCCACTATCCGGTAAGCACTTCCTGATGAGTTTAATGGCTCTGCTGAGAGATGTATATGATTTCTACTCCAGAATTTACTACTCCGAGAAATTTAGTCAAGGTTCAAAGAAATGTACATTCTCTTAATGTCTCTGCTAAATGGTAAAAAGCTTGACTGGGCTTCAGATGATTAGCAGAATAATTATTAATAATTTTAGTGAAATATTTTTTTTTATAAAACTACCCAAATGTAGAATGTACATCCCGAAACCACCCCACCCCGCCACAAAATAAATCTAATCCAAGCTATTTCCATGGGTCATCCCACCAAGGTGAAAACAAATTGGAAATACCATCCCTATAAAAGACCATGTGAGTCATTACAGCATTACCAATGTAATGATTAGAATCAGAGAAGGAGTGTTAATGAAATCTTGAAAAACTGAATTAGGAATGTTTTAGTACAAAAAATTACTTCAGCATGAAAGGAAATAACATGAAGAAAAGTGCAAGATATGGCTACATGAGAAGCATAATATCCTATCTCGCAAAGAACTATGCAGAGCAAGGTCTTACCAGGTAACAGTGTCCTGTAGAGAAATGCGAAGTGTTTGTGCAGCCAGGGATGACTGAAGTGACCAATATCAAAGTGCCTCTGTACCAAATACATGTATTGAAAGAGTGAACGAGTAGTGTACGTTCCATAAGCCACACCCTCATACAGAGAACCATCAGTTACATCTTGGAGAAGGACCATAGACTTTTCCATAATGGCAAGAGCTTGTTTTGTCCAGAGGTATGCTTCCTGGAGGTATCCTGAAATGCACAAAAATTGTTGTCGAAAATTTGATTAGAAATATTGTCTAGGTGTACTTTGGTTTGAATACAAACAGTGTAACTGGAAGTCCGTTTACTGAAACGGTTTGGTACGAATACATGTACCAATACACTTCTACACCTTTAACTGTGATTTACATTTTTTTGGGGGTGAAACAATTTACACCTAAAAAAAGGAGTAAATTTTAAAGCTGTGAAATCAATTAAATATACTGTTTAAATTGAGCAAATGTAAGTAAAAATGAAGAAAATCTGAATAACTCAAATATTTCTATTAAACTTCACCAAAAATATGAAGGGTAAATTAAGAATATAATTTGTTAATTAAATGCTTAAATAAATAAATATTATACTGTATGTACATTTTAGAGAAATTAACTGTTGAATTTTTTATCAATTTTTAATATGTCACACTATTTTTTAATATGTCACAAATATTTTATTTAGTTAATATAGATGATTGATATTTAGTGAGCCACTGAATAATTTTTAGAGTGTAGTCTCTGCATTCTCACAGTTTTTCAAATTGCAGTTTGGTGACTTTGTCCTTTGACCTGAGGTTTATTTCTGTTGAAATTCAACATACAAAGGACAGGAGTTGCCACAATACATGCAGACATGCTGATTCAAGGTCAAACTAGAGTGGTGTCTTATTTTTTTCAGTAGCTGTATATGTATTTATAGTGCTAAACAAATGTGTTAGACCCCTTGACATAATAAAGAGAAAACACAACTACTTAACAAATCTGTCAAAAACTTTCTTGTTGCTATACTTGCCATACTGTTGCTAAACCTTTTTTTTTTAAATGTTTATTCCAGTACAATACATAGCCAGTATTGAAAGTGCATTTAGTGTAAACTTGTTTTTTTCTTGGCCTTTACATACTGAGAAACAAATACTACTTATTGTTAGTGGCAATAAATGGTAACTTGAATAAGATATGTGAATGTTCTGTTTGGACTCACCTTGGTTCATAAGCACAAGACTGCCAGTCAAAAGAGCAACGCAATTGGTTGGTTGGTGGTTGTGTAGGTATTGAAATCCCCAGCCACGATGATACGATTTCTCATACATGTAGTGTGAAGCATTCCCTATCACCTGCAGGAAACGCTCCTGTTGAACTGCACTGAGGTACTCGTATAGGAAGTCATATGCTGTAGCAAAGCCAACCAGAGAATGAGCCATTGGAACCTCATCCCACGGAGCGTCTTTCACCAACCTGAAACACATATCACTCTTTACACACTCATACTCTCACATCATAAATTCACTTGAAGTCAATCTGGTTGAAAAAGCGTCTATTAAATTATATGTGCTAGTTTATTAAAAGAAATGCACAAATAGCGTGACACGAGTGCTGTCTCTGAGACTCCCTCCCGTCACCAGCGGACAGTTCCCCCGCCTGAGGATTGACACTTTAGGAGAGCGTTCTCCTAGTTTATCAGTTGTTCTGTGTATGATCCTTGACTGTTATTTCTGTTTGATTATTGTCGTCTGCTCCTTTGATTCTACCCTGTTTGTTTGCTTGCTGCCTACTCTGACCAATGGCCTGCAGTGTATTTCCGATTTTGTCTTGCCTTTAATAGTTTGCTGGATTTTGAGCCTGGCCTGTTTTCACGTTTATTAATTCAAATAAAGCGCATATGGATTCTTGCCATGATACCTAAGCATCACATAGACACAAACCAAAAGTGATGTTTTTTTATAAATAATGTATATTTCTGTAATAAAAAAAATGATAAAGATGTATTAAATAACTACACATTTGTTATATAAATATAAACAGGCCTTAATAGTGGGCCTGTATTTATAGTGGGGTTTATGAGTTTAGTTAATTATGAATCATTTGTTTTCAACCGAATTTTCTATCAAGTATTTTTGGGGGTATGTTGTAACATTTGCTTTCTGTCAATTTCACTAATTGAACGAAAAGGGACTGATGGGGACTACAATTAGCTTCTTCCTGCGTTTGTGACATCACAAAGCTCAAAATTTACATGAATTTTAAAGAATTATACATTAAACATTAGATAATAATGAATGAACACATTCTTAAATGGAAAAAAGAGCTGTATTTTGATGTTCATACCTGTTAATAATCACAGTGTGAGTGTAGGCAACAACGGCCACCTCTGTTTTCACATTAGTATGTCCCAATGTGAGCATACTGTTTTCTTAAGCACTCAAATTTATATATTATTCCATAACAAAAACAGTAGCCTACAACCCTTTAGCGCTGTAGAGACAGGAGTGCGATTAAAGGTGGAAAGTGTGGGGTTTTATGGCCTGACCCCCAACATATGTTGATACCAACATCAAAAAGTAGTGTTTGTTTCTTGTTTTTAGTTAGTTGTGGTCCTTGTTTTTTCCTCCATTGTAGGTTTTTGTTTGTATAATAAAAGTCTTGTGTTCCCCCCGTACTATCGCTGCCTGCATCTGGGTTCTTCCCTCAAAATCTTGACAGGATTCAATCTTGAAGAACCAGATATGGATTTCTGGTCCTCCATTCCTGGAGCAACCACAAGAGTTGTGGCCTGAGTTATCCTACGGATGCAGGAAGTTTGTTGTCTTCATGTGACCCAGAAGTGAAGAAATGTGTTCTGGTGAATGTTGTACAGGCTCATCAAGAGTATGATTTCACACCATTCTTCAATCATTATTCTTCATGGATTCGATTAAAAAAGGGAATATCTTGGATTCTGCGACTAAGAAACATTCTAATTGATCTCCGCAAGGAAAGAAAAAGACTAACAACTATGTATTCTAACATGGAAAAGTTGCAAACTGGTGGCCGTTGTTAATAAGGAGTGCGATTAAAGGTGGAAAGTGTGGGGTTTTATGGCCTGACCCCCAACATATGTTGATACCAACATCAAAGGACCAGAGCCAGGCCTGGCGCCAGTTGGCTTAGATTTAAGTTGGTTCTCCCCCAAAAGTGTTGATAACCCCTCGGTTACAACTCTTCATGAGCTTCAAAGTGAGCAGAGAAGGCATGAAACGTTCCAGCTGGCCCTAACAGAGAAACTTGAGACCTGTGGCTGACCCCGAGAAACGTCCTTGGATAAAACCCCACCAAAACGTATATAAATATTCTTGATGTATATTGGTTGGCTCTCTTGCTATTTTAAATCACTCTAACTAGGAAATATGTGAGTCTATTTATGTTGATTCGGATGAATCATGGCTTATCTATGTGACAGCATATTTTTTTATTTCCTGTTTAATGGCAAGGCAAGGCAAGGCAAGGCAAGTTTATTTATATAGCACATTTCATACACAGAGCAATTCAAAGTGCTTAACATAAAATGATTGACAGAAAGAAATAAGACGTATCTTTAAAATGCAAATGATTTAAGATCACAAATACTTCAGATTTTAAGAAACAATAAAACAGCAATAAAATTGATTAAAAATGTGAGTGTATATATAGAAAGAATAAGAGCAGAATAAAAATAAATTAGAAATAAAAGTGCAGTTGATGTAAACCAGCACAGTGCTCAGGTTGTGAATGCACAGCTAAACAAGTGTGTTTTTAATCTGGATTTAAAAGTAGCTTCTGTTGGTGAACGTCTGATGTCTTCTGGAAGCAGATTCCAGCTACGGGTGGCGTAATGACTAAACGCTGACTCGCCATGTTTTGAGTGAACCCTTGTTATCTCTAACTGATTTGATCCTGATGATCTGAGAAGTCTGTTTGGTTTATATTCAATGAGCATATCTGAGATGTATTTAGGTCCTTGACCATTAAGTGATTTATAGACAATTAATAATACTTTGAAGTTGATTCTAAAAGTGACTGGTAACCAGTGTAAGGACCTGAGGATTGGAGTGATATGCTCAGATTTTTTGGTTCTGGTCAGAATCCTGGCAGCAGCGTTCTGTATGAGCTGCAGATGTCTGATGGTCTTTTTGGGAATGATAAATGTTTCACTACCGTAACAACATTTTTAGTCTCTTTATAATAATCTGGAGGTATATTTAGCAAATGTGCTAGGATGCCATAAAGATGCAAATTAGCTGTTAAGTGGACAAAGCAACTTTCCCTGCTCAACCATGATTGGTCGATTCAAATTCTCATGAAGTTAAATATCGACCACCACACCTCGCTTTTCTCTCTCTGCCCTCCAATCTCAATATCTAGAGCGAGATCAACAAATTCTACATTACCCAGTACCAGTCATGATAAAGGACATGTACATGTACCTGGAGTACAAAGTGCACAAAGATCGTGTTTACAGGATGGTCTCGATGGAGGAAATATTCTTAAACTCATTGACAAACAACGAGATTACCACTCTATTGGTTCAACAACATAACTTGTTATCTCTTCCAACAAGAGAGGTGCCAATATTTGATGGAAACCCATTACGTTATCATGACTTTATAAGAACCTTTGAAGAAGTTATTGAGAAAAAGGTAGCCGTGTCAGCTGGTCCAGGGTCGTGGACACTGGAGATCGGGATCGTGGATGATCTCCCGGTACCGATGTTGTTGGGTCGGGACTGGCCCGGGTTCGACCAGTTATTGACAAGCTCCATGCAGACGGCCGGCCGCGGGGGTCGGGCCCGGAGGGCCAGACATCAGAGAGAGAGGAGACCCCGTCCCGTCTTGATGGCAACGGACAGTGAGCCGGAGGGTGAGTGCCAAAATCCTAATGTCTTTGCTGACCTCTTCCAGCAGGTAACGGGAGGTGGCTCGTTCGGACGGGAACAGCGGGAGGATGCTAGGTTGAGAAACTGTTGGAACCAGGTCCAGATCGTGGATGGAGAAGACCGCCAGCCTGGCCCGCACCCTCTCCCATATTTTGTAATCAAACAGGGTCTGTTGTACTGTGCCGCCATGCGAAAGGGGGAGGAAAAGCTGTTGCTAGTGGTACCCAAGAGCAAGACCGAGACGATCCTCGAGTTGGCACATACCCACCCCATGGCAGGTCATTTGGCGGCCGCAAACACCATTCAACGAATCAGGGACCGGTTTCATTGGCCCGGTCTCGAAGCGGAGGTAAAGAGATTCTGCCAGTGTTGTCACATTTGCCAACAGAAGTCTCCCCAGCGTCCTCCCCCCAGTCCGCTCATTCCACTTCCGGTAATCGAGGTGCCCTTCGAGCGTATAGGGATGGACCTGGTAGGACCGCTGCCGAAGTCTGCCCGGGAACACAAATATATTCTGGTCGTGGTGGACTACGCTACGAGGTACAAAGAAGCTTTGCCACTACGGAAGGCCACAGCTAAAGCAATAGCCAAGGAACTCTTTCTGATGTGCAGCCGCGTGGGTATCCCCACGGAAATACTGACTGACCAGGGAACTCCGTTTATGTCCCGGCTGATGGCAGACCTCTGCCACCTCTTTAAGGTGAAATAGCTAAGGACATCGGTATACCATCCTCAAACGGACGGACTGGTTGAACGATTCAACCAGACCCTAAAGAGGATGCTCCGTCGGGTGGTGGCAGAGGATGGGCGCGACTGGGACCTTCTTCTACCATATGTACTTTTCGGGATCCGGGAAGTGCCCCAGGCGTCCACGGGGTTTACACCTTTTGAACTCTCGTTTGGCCGGCAACCCCGGGGCTCTTGGACGTCGCCCGGGACGCCTGGGAGCAACAACCAGCACCGCATCGTAGCGTCGCAGATGCGAGCCCGGATAGACAGAGTGATGCCCCTGGTAAAGGAATACCTCGTCGAGGCCCAGCGCGCGCAGCAAAGGTGGTATGACCGGCCTACCCAACCTAGGGAGTTCCAGCCCGGTGACCGGGTGTTAGTCCTGACCCCCACTGCCACGTCCAAGTTTCTGGCTGCCTGGAAAGGACCCTACACCGTGGTGGAAAAGGTGGGACCGGTTAATTACCGCCTCCTTCAGCCGGGACGCAGACGGGAGGTACAGCTGTACCACATCAACCTCCTAAAAAAATGGATTGCATCCCCAACTCAGATGGCGGCGTTCGCGGAGACCGAAACACCGGTAGTACAGATGGGAGAACAGATGTCCCCCGTCCAAAAACAAGACATCCAGTCCCTGGTCAGTCTGTTTAGAGACGTGTTCTCAGAAAAACCCGGGCAGACTCGGATAACCCAGCACGAGATCCGCACACCCCCGGGGATTGTGGTGAGACAGCGGCCCTACCGGGTGCAAGAGACTCGTCGACTGGCTATAGAGGAGGAGATCAAATGGATGAAATTGCTTGGAGTTATAGAGCCCTCCCGCAGCCCGTGGTCTAGCCCCATCGTAATGGTCCCCAAACCAGATGGCACTCTCCGCTTCTGCAATGACTTCCGTCGGGTCAATGAAGTGTCCACCTTCGACGGCTATCCGATGCCCCGGGTGGATGAGTTACTGGACCGGCTAGGGAAGGCACGGTATATCACTACGCTGGATCTCACAAAGGGGTACTGGCAGGTGCCCCTAACTCCAGAGGCCCGGGAGAAGACGGCGTTTAGCACCCCCTCTGGACACTGGCAGTATACAGTGCTGCCGTTCGGGCTACACGGGGCACCTGCCACGTTCCAGAGAATGATGGACATTTTGTTACGGCCCCATCAAGCCTACGCCGCAGCATACATTGACGATCTTGTCATCCACTCGGGGACCTGGGACACCCACCTGGATAGATTGCGGAAAGTGCTAATGGACCTCAGGAAGGCCGGCTTAACGGCGAACCCCAAGAAATGCCACCTCGGACTCGCCGAAGCCCAGTACCTGGGATATAGAGTGGGGGGTGGGTTAATCCAACCCCAGATGAAGAAGGTAGAAGCCGTCCTGGACGCCCCCCGACCCCACAACAAATCCCAGGTACGGGCCTTCCTGGGGCTAGCGGGCTACTATAGGTGCTTTATACCCAACTTTTCATCCATAGCCAGTCCCCTGACCGACCTGACCAAAAAGGGGCAGCCAGACAAGGTAAAGTGTAATCCGGAAACGGAGCAAGCGTTCCAGACACTAAAGGAAGCCCTGGCGTCATCACCGATCCTACATGCTCCGGACTTTGACTGCCCCTTTGTCCTGCAGACAGACGCATCGGACACCGGATTGGGAGCAGTACTGTCCCAGTTGAAGGAAAGAATAGAACACCCCGTGGTGTACATTAGCCGGAAGTTGACGCCAGCAGAAACACGATACGCTACGGTGGAGAGGGAGGCCCTGGCCATAAAGTGGGCAGTCCTGGAGCTCAGGTATTATCTCCTAGGGCGAAGCTTTACCCTGGTGACAGACCACGCGCCGCTACAATGGATGAGCAAAGCCAAGGACGACAATGCCAGGGTTACGAGGTGGTTCCTGACGCTCCAGGACTACCACTTCACTGTGAAACATCGGGCCGGGTCCTCCCACGGAAATGCCGATGGTCTGTCGAGGATGTGGTCAGGAGGGACATCTCGGTCAGGTGACACCACCCCTTCCACCCAAAACATTTCTCCGTCTCCCCACAGGACTAGGTCGACACTTTGGGGGGGGAGTGTGACGAGTCACCCCTGGCGCTATCAGCGTCGCCATGGAGACGGAGGCAATTGGAGTGGCGCAGCTGCCACTTGTTACGACCGGATGCTAATTATCAGCGGCTACAAAAGCCGCTGGTAAACAGACGAAGGTGAGAAACATCTCCACGAGACTTGAATGCCACTGGGCCATATCTCTCCTTGTGTTCTGCAGGATCGGACGTTTAAAGACCGGCTGAGGAGAACTATAGCGAACCCGGAAGTACCGGATCCGAGAGGACAGATTCTTACCACTTCAGGGGGAAGTGAAGTGAAGGGAAGCAAGACAAGACGCCAGTTAACCACGCATCTTGTAGGAAGCATAACTCAGTGACATTTCAAGCAACCTGTATAATAAATTACCCTTCGGGGGTGGTAAATTGTACTTTTGTATGCGTGTCGTTGCTTCGCCCGTCACAGCACATATATGATTATTACAGTTTGATGGACGTAATAATCATTTGCTGGTGTGTAGGTGCTAGAATGGCTATGTTTTTTATTATGGAAACATCACTTCCTGTCTGTCAATTATGTCACTGGTGTATGTGTATATAGCCAGCATTTTGGGTGTTGGATAGAAAGGAAGTAGGGGGTGAGTAGATTGGACGCTCGCTTTCTGTTGACTGTGACATAGTCACAGTAGCATGGTCAATACAATAACAACCTAACTTACCATGACATCACATTTAAGTTATAGTTTAGTACAGTTTATGTGTAGTTATTCTATTTTTCTTTACTGTTTTATTTGTTTTCATCATCATCATGTACCAGACCTCAACCTGCAATAAACCTCATCATGTTTTTGACTATGATACGGGTCAGCTCTCAATTCCCTCTCCTTAGCCTCTAAGTGGCTAAAATTATGGTTGCTACACCAGGTATAACTTCTGAGAGTACGAATGGAATCCTTTACCCATGGCAATTGTGTGAGGCTGTGTGGCCAGTACGCCCAAGAGTTCGGAGAATTCATTATTACAATCTTTGTTTACCTTTGGAGGGCGATATACAAGTGCAACCTGAACAGGATTAATCAAACATATCTGAAACAACTGAAGTTCAAAACTGTTATACAGGCCAAGCGATGTACACCGACACTGAAAGTCATCTTTAAAAATAGACATGATGCCTCCTCCTCACCCGGTTGATAAGGGCGTATTAAAATACAAATATCCCTGCGCCAAAAGTTCAGACATCTGAGAAAAGTCTCCTACTTTCAGCAAAGTCTCAGACAGAAACAAGAAATCCACCTTGTTCTTCACAAGAAATCGTTCAGAATACATTTTTTGTTTCCAACAACCTGAACATTTAATAACGCCATATGTATTCGAGCTTAGCCGCTGGTCGTCAGCTGCTTAAGGCGCAGGGGCCGAAGATTTTGCTGGTCAACCCTTCTCGAGTAAATCAGAGACACACTAGTGTTGCCAGGAATGGCAAAACCTTCAGGAACAACCAGCAGGAGCCATCCCACCGATGCTTCCAGCAACAGCAGAGCGATGATTCGGACCTTAATGGAGTTCAGTTTAGAGCCTGGCATAGCCAAATTGTCTTTTGTGTGTTGGTGCTTTGCCATTTTAAATCATCTGATACTTGTAAATATGCATGTTTATTCAGGCTTTGTTTGAATTCATGCATCTGAATGAATCACAATTTAATGTGATTCAAACCTGGCATATTTGGTAACTAAATGTTTGTCTCTTGCGCCATGTCGCTGGTCACAAGGCCCGAAAATTTCCTTCAGCAGGACAAACTTTCTGAACATGCTTTGAACTTTCTTCCCACACAGATCTGGATGGTTGCTTTGCACTCTGAGAAAATGCAAGGTATTCTTGTCTGATTTCATCTAAGTCGCGTTTAAGTCAAGCCCGTTTTCAAGCTTTGAAACGTGATTGTTTTTACCAATGTTCAGAAGGGTTTTAACTGCCATCTTGCCATGCTGTCAATGAGCTCACTCTGCCTATCAGGAACACCATCTTGTGGTCTGACTCAACCACTGTCCTAACCTGGCTCAAGTCCGACTCATTTCGATTCAAGGTCTTTGTTGGCACCAGGATTGCTGAGATCCAGGAGCTCACAGAGGGGCAGACTTGGAGGTAAGTGAACTTCCTCTTAACCTGGCAGATGATCTGACCAGGGAGAAAACCTTAGTGGAACTGGTAAAACCAAATATGTGGTGTCAAGGCCTATCTGTCATTTACGACCACCTCAAGAGTGCTCTGAAGCAGAGCAGAAGATCTAGATCCTAACTTCAAATACCCTGTAGTGCTAGATCTAAGACATGACATAACCAAACTGTTAATCCAGGATTACCAAAAAAGAGTGCCAGACCTACTGTACCAAAGATGGCTGACTTGCCTTCTGCTTAACTTCGCTTGTTCAAGCCAGCATTTCATTCCACAGGGATGTACTGTGTTGGGCCTTTCCAGGTGAAAATTGGTCGACGTACAGAAAAAAATGGGGCATAATATTCAAATGTATAACAACACAAGCAGTGCATTTGGATATACTTACCTCCTTGGACACTGATGCCTTCCTGGTGTCTGTACGGAGGTTTACAGCACGACGTGGCACACCGGCTGAGCTCTATTCAGATCAGGGAATGAACTTCAGAGGGGGAGAGAAAGAGTTGAAAGAGGCTTTGTCTGTGATGAGTGTTAGTCTGCAGGAGTTGCTTGCAAAGAACCAGATGGGCTTTCATTTCAATCCCCCAGCAGCACCACACTTTGTGGAAGTGTGGGAGCGGGAGATTCGCTCTGTAAGGATGCACTCAGCTCCACAATTGGGGCACAAAGTGCTCAGGACAGTACTTATTGAAGTTGATTCTATCCTGCACTCCAAGCCTTTGGGTTATGTGTCAGCTAACATCTCATATGCTGACCCTGCGACACCAAACCACCTCTTGATGGGGCGGACCAATAGTTCATTGCCTCAGGTTGTGTACCAAGAGTCCATACACCTCAGTCGCAGGAGATGGAGGCAAAGCCAGATCCTGGTAGACCACTTTTGGGCTAAGTTCATATGTTTCAACCTTACCCAGTCTCCAACTGAGGCAAAAATGGAAAAAGACCACTACATACCTCATTGAAGGTCTGTGGTGATGATGGTTGACCTACAATTGCCATGGGCCCTGTGGTTAGTAGGGAAAGTGGAAAAGGTGTTTCCTGGCAATGATGGACATGTGAGATCGGCAGAAATAAATGTCAATGACAAAAGCTACACCAGACCCGTAGCCAAGTTAATTAAACTGCCTGAACTACCCAAGGACGGTTAAATTCCTTTTGAGCACATTTACACCCCAAATGTGGGGGTGGCTGTTACAAAGGCGGTGCTAAGATGTAGTGGCCACCTGGGGAAGCGCCAAAAGGGTTTGATCATGTGAACAAGAAATGTGCATCATCAGTGGTGCCGATCTCCTCAGACATTAGGTAGGGATTATCAACAAAGGTGTGCATCCATTTGAGTAAATCTGAGCTGCAACGACTGTGTTCCAAGTTGTGTCCACAAAGTCTATTGTATGTCTGTGCTGTTCGACAAACATTCAGTAAAGGATTCAAATCGATCTCTGCCTCCTGTCTGCGTTCTGACCGACGCCCCAAGGTGAGAACTCCTAAGTGCCTTTGGTCCTTCAGGGCTCCAGACTGTGACTAAATGGTCACATTTTGCGAGCAGTTTTTGAGACAGCGGAAGCGTTTTTACAAGAACAAGTACAAGCATGTGCAACCTAGTTGTTATATCTCATGTAAAAAGACGAGTAGATTGCGAGCCCACCAGTGTAGGCCTATGTGTGTGAGAAGGGGAGAGTCCGGAGCTGCGCACCATCCGCGGCAGGGTAACTTGCTGTTATCGCGTCAGTCACAGCTCAGCTCATCATTGACAAGTTTACAGACACAATGTGAGCGCATTACTACGATTCACTTTGCTGTGATGGATTTTTTAACCTGAGGACGAACGATTTGATACTTTGGGAGTTCAGAATACACCATTTATCTGTTGATTACTTGAGACAGCACTGAATCATTTCTAATAGGTTCATAACAAGAATGAACGACAGGCTAATGCTTTTGTTAAGTATATGTGAAGTTATCTTTACATTGTGTTGTGAACACTTTAACACTTTAAACAATAAAATATATAATTTTTCATACAGAATGACATGCACATTTTCTATTGGTTCAAATGAATTCAATACTAATTTGGTCTGGTGTATTCAGAGTTTAGTACTCTTTACTACTTAAAGCTTCTCTGTAGGCTCTGCCTCTTTTTAAATGATGAGCAGAACCAAACCACTGTCACCTGCAGTTAAATGCATAGACATGTAGTATTTTAAAACTATTTTAACTAGGTATGCCCCGATATATACATTTTGGCCGATAACGATAACCTATACTTCTTTAACATTGAAAGTCGATTACCGATATATTGGATGATATACAGTATTTAAATATTAATATAAAATTCCCTAAGACTGAGACAAAGTGCAAAAAGTGTTCAACTCCTTTTATTTGGAAAAATTCACTGCGGAAAACAAGGTCATCATTCTTTCCCCTTAAAATAATTTACCAAGCCTACTTTACGATTCTTTAACCTTCAAACTTTTCTGATATATTTTTTATTTAATAAAAAAATTATAGATGTTCTTCGAGAGCAACCCAGAAAACTGTTCTTAATAGCCACATGTCTTAATAGCCAGCAGTCTGATTCAAACAATATGCTTTTGTTCCTATAATTTACATATTCATAAATATCTACATACTGTACCTACATCAACAATGTTTTGCTAATAGCAGTAAGTGAATGATCATGACAGAAAGACAGTAATGTGCTGTATTTTAACTGTGAGCAGCATGTAGCTGAAGAAGTTTAACCGGACGAAATGATTAATGATTTATCGGCTATAATATATCGGCCTAAATTTTATTATCGGCCAATACCGATAACATTAAAAATGACAATTTATCGGCCGATGTGGCCGATAATTGATCGTGCATCCCTAATTTTTAACACATTTACACATATTTACATTTCTGTGCAAATGTAAAAAGCATTTAAAATTGTTCCACAGAATTCTGCAAATTTTTCCAAAATCTTAGCACCGAATTAACAAAAAAGTCTCATAGTGTGCTCGTAGTAAAAACTGGAGCCCTGTCCTATCTCTCATATAACATGTACACCCATGTACAGATTGCAGTGCACACGTTTATATGTATACCAAACAAATTATGTGCAGTTTGTAATTTCATATCTTGGTCATTCACATTTTGCGTCTTTTGCATGTGTAAATTTGTTCTTTTAAATGAAGACACGTGGCAACCAAGCTCAAATAGGGAGCGATGCGGTCGTAACGCGCATGCAGTGCTGCACGCTCCTTTTTCTAGGTGAGATGATGACAATATTTCAACTTTTCGGAATGCTGCACACAGATCATGTGAAAAGAACCAACTAATCCGCTTCATCTTTTGTGCGAAGATGGAGACAAAGTTGATCACAGCATAAATAAATCTAGTAGCAGAATTGTTGCAAGGTATTTTCAGTGCATTTAATCCACATATCCTTTGTTGAAACCTCTTCGTCATCACGGCTGTCACAGAACTGCGCCCTGCTATTCCGTCCGCTCACCACCAGAGGTCATCATTTGCCCACAATGACTCTCACTCCACAGACTATCACGCCCCGGACTTCATTTCCCAAAATCCATTGCACTGAATACACCAACAGCTACTACTCATTACACGTACGCTATATAACCTCACACTTTCAGTTCCAGAGCCGAGTCTTGTATGTATTTATCACAGTAGTCGTTTATAGCACCTTTACGAAGCCAAGCTCTTGTTACCAAGTCTAGTCATTGTCATAGACTTGCCTAGTTTGTCTTGTCATGCCTTGGATTTCTGTCCTGCATTTCTCTTTTTGCCTGCTTCCTGTTTGCCCTGGACTATTGCCGGTTTTATTGGATTACCCTTTCGTCTTGCCCTTCTGGATTATGTTCGCCATTGCCTGATTTTGCCTGCTCTTGGATACTCTCTTGCCTTACCTATATTGACGTGTACAGCTCTCTGACCTTCCCCTTATGCATCACACGAAAGTGAAAGTTTTCAAGTTAAAACCGGCATAAGAAATGCTTTTAAACAATATTTATGCTGTAAAATGAATCATCCAATAACAAAATAATTCTCAAGATAAAGCAAGCATTTGGCTGGTCATGCAATCTCAACATGTCCCCATAAGGTGACCGGCTCTAAGGAAAATGAAACATTTTAATAAGCTATATAACTATGACTGAACTCTCCATTTCATGTGAGTGTACATCATTTTAGGCATAATTTTCTAAAAGAATTACTCAAAACATTTTAATTATGTAAAAATGTGTGCACCTTTAAAGGAGGAGTTCACCTTAATAATGAAAATTCTGTATTCTTACTCACCCTCTTTTCATTTCAAACCTGTATGACTTTCTTCCGCAGAACATAAACAAAGATATTTTGAAGAATCTTGTTAAATTGTTAACAGACCCCCCTTCACTTGCAATGGTTATTATAGAAGTGAATGGGAGGCTGTGCCGTTCTGTTACCAACATTTTTCAAAATATATTATTTTGTGTTCTGCAGAAGAAAGAAAGTCATACAGGTTTGAAATGACAAGAGGGCGTGTAAATGATGACATGATTTTCATTTTGAAGGTGAACTATTCCTTTAAAGGTTAAGTAGCAAAACAAAGAAATTAGCTCAGAGCAATAATCATACCAGTTAGGTTGTGCAGCCATTCGTTCCATGTATTCCTTGGCTATGTCCAGTGCACCAGAACGGTGTGGATACAGTAGGCAAAACATTGAAAGCAGGCCTAAATTGTTCCCATACACTTCGTTCCAGCGAGCACTGAACTCTTCAGGGTGCCAAGGAGGCAGATATTCCTCTGGTCGCTCTAGGATGGCCTCTCCGGCCTCCCGAATTTGATGGGCCAAAGCCTTGTGTGTTCCCATTGCTGCTCTCTGCAGAACTTCAACCTCTGTTTTTCCAAAGTACAGCATGGGATGAGTTCCTTCATAGTTCCCTCCCAGGAATGTAATGCCTCCACTGGAGTCAATGTTAGCCAGCGCTGGGATAAGCAGCACCCATAGTGTACTTATAAAGAACACTGTTGGTGCCCCACGCGTGTAAGTTCTCATTCTGACATCAGAGAACACATCACCTTGTTATGCCTTAGTTAGAGAGAGAGAGAGAGAGAGAGAGAGAGAGAGAGAGGGGGGGTGCAAGAGTTACACAAAAGCTCTGAATGCCTGAAATAATGAAAACCAGCTGTAAGGTTATTCTCCATGGTTTTCTGTGCATTTATTGAATGAAAGTTCAGCATGCCACTTTGCTTCACCAGGGTCACAGGAAAAGCCTTATGCCTGAATGCTCCCAGTGTAAGACAAGACTGGCTTGTTTTTCAAAACTTGAAAGGTCAACATTTGTGTATAATAACCAGACAGGTTACATCAAAACATAAAGTGGTTCAAAAATGTTCAATATAATTGTTACAATAAGGTAAAATAAGGTTTGATTTATTACCATAGTTAATGCGTTGGCTCACACTAAACTATATATACATATATATTTACAGCGTTTATATTTATGTTCGTAATTATTCTGCTTTGTTTTCTCTGCTTACAGTGAGAGAGTAGTATCTTGACCACCTCTTTTAAGCTTTCAAACAACAACAAAAAATAATTTTGGGGGTAAAAACCTTTTAATGTTAACAGATACAACTTTTGTTTGATAATATATTGGTAAATGCTAAAAATAACATTATCTAAGATTACGCTGTAGAAGTTTTTTCATCGTTTGTCGTTCCAAGGAATTCCTGAAATTCCTCCGGCAACAGACTAACTAACTCTTTCTCAGCCAAATGGAAAATGAACTGGTCCAGTTTAGGGATGTCTAGACACATGTCCAGTGAAGCCTGTTATGTCCATTTCTGCTACCTTGTCAGATATTGCTACCTACTCACTAAAACTTATGGGACTAACCCCTCCCTCACCCCAAAAGACTTCAAAGAGGAACAATGCGGGTGTAGGAAAATCTGACAGCATAAATTGTCATAAAAACGGTTGGCTTACGGTAAAACACACACAATAGTGAAGTCCTGCACTCTTAAAAATAAAGGTGCTTAAAAGGTTCTTCACAGCGATGCCATAGAGGAACCATTTTTAGTTCCTCAAAGAACCATTCAGTCAATGGTTCTAAAAAAATGGTTTATACTTTTTTTTAACCTAAAGAGCCTTTTTACGCCACAAAGAACTTTTGTGAAACAGAACGGATCTTTGAATCTCAAAGGTTCTTTTTGGAACCATTTAGACCAGAAAAGGTTATTATACGGCATTGTGAAGCACCTTTATTTTTAAGAACCAAAAATGGTTCTTCTTTGGCATCGCTGTGAAGAGCCTATGAAGCACCTTCATTTTTCAGTGTGCAAGCCACCGCAGTGGCCCTTGACCCCTTCAACCTCTGCATTCCAGCTGTAAATGAACAGACCACATGGTATTGAATCACTTGCTGCAAAGAGATTTATCACTCAGAGTTCTGCTCACTTAAGCAGAAGGTATTTCACGATTATTATATGCTGCTCAATCTATTTCTGTTGACCAACACACATGTAAATTAATTGACAGCATGTTGACAATTTTTTGTGGAAAAACAAAATTAAATACATTAAGAAACCAGTAATACTGAGTTGATATGACAAAGGCGGTCTGAATTGTGTTGACTTTAGCTTTCAAAATCTTCAAAATTATTTTTCCAACAGGGTTTTATAATTTTGGAATAATGTGGAGGCTTTCATTGTAGATTATATTTTAAAAACTTTTTCCTTATCTAATAAACGTGATTTAAGGTTGTTATATCAAGGATCGCTTTTTAAAGGGTTTTTTATTATAAATTTGATTTACGTCTTTGGTAAATTTCAGATTCATAAATGCAAGTTAAAAAAGGGCAAACCTATTTTGTGAAGTGCTTGAAAAAGATATAAAAATGTATGTAGAAATTGTATGTAAATTTATAGTAAATTAAAATGGTTGTGCTCCTCCTTTAACATTTTCACGTTACTAATTTACTTTATGGTGTTTACTTACAAAGTACATTTTCTGTATTAAAACGGCATTGTAACATCCTACGGAAATGTAAAATATGTGGGGTGTATGTTTGTTTGTAAACTGATGTTTAAGTACCCTCTTTCCTTCTTTTTTTGTTTTCTCGTGTTCTGTCTTGTTGGAGCATGTGGAATGTTTTTAGTTATACAGTGGGAAATGGCATTATACATGCAATTTGTTGACAATAAAGCATTAAAACCACATTGGCCACATTAGCTCATGCTTGTATAAGCGGTTTGGGAAAGAACTGAACGAAAACATATTTCTAAAAATGTGTTTTATTGTCTCTAATTGTGTATTCTTATTATGGACCTTTTATATCCTACAACAGTTTATAACTATACAAATTACATTAAAAGGAATGAAAAATTTCATGCTAAAATACAGCTTAAGCCAACATTTAAAAGGTCATTAAAATATTAACACTAGACCCCTCACGAAAATACACTACAGGAATCTTTAAGGATAATACTTTGTGCAGGAATAATTTTGGACAGCACGAAAAACCTGCGGACAAGGTACATTCCTGCATAAATCCTGTAGGATTCCCATAGGAAAATTAACAGGAAAAAGCTTCGGGATTCCTGTAGGATTCTTGTAAGAACTAGTGTAGCATATTATAATAGATACAGAGGCTAATTATTTGTGGTCGGATATGGGTAATACTATTTTCTTAGGTACTCTCCGAAAAGCTTAAAACACTTCAAATACATCTTGCAGAGGCAGTTCTGATCAGTCCCTTTTACCTTTTAAGTCCGCTTGCGTCTTCGCCTTGCAAAAACAAGCAGAAATCCTCGATTGCTTGCCTACTGAATAGCATCCATGGAGTTTCCGAGTTTTTTTTCCAGTCAACATATGTGTGTAGCCTATAACTTCCAGCTGCGCAGGAAGAAAGTAACGAGACTGACGAGACGTCACATCTGCTGGAGGACGTGCGTGGAGCGGAAGGCGTGTTTTTTTCTTCGTACAACCATGGTAACTGCGGGTAAAATCAGCTGCGTCAGGCACCGATGTCAAATCACTAGCCAATGTGGCGTGTTATTGATATGTTGTGCAAACTTTTTAAGTCTGCTTGTTTAGAAAAGTCACAGCTCCTTTTCTTGCGAGCACTACTGCGAGAGAACAATAATGCTGTACAAACACCACTAAATATAAGAAAAATATAAAAACAGCACAAATATAATTTAAAGGGGTTGTAGCATCCTTCTCGCCTAGCACTAATAATAATGTGAGGAAACAGCTACAAATACAACATGGGTTCATTACTATGTGCCTGGAAGAGATAATTGTGTACATTTTCACTTTTTAACAATCTACAGCATAATTTACGTTTAAATCTACTTAAAAGTCCTGTCGGATAGGCAAGTATTATTTTTCTGCAATAATGTAACGTTATAGGCTTGCTTGACTTCATTGGTGCTTTTTCTCCTTTTGTATGCGCTTCACATTCCCGTCCATTCGGTGGCGGTGATGCACAATAAGCCGGTTCGCCAACCACAACAAAAAAGCCTAAAAGAAGATGTTGCGCGTCCTCTGCGTGCGTAATGTATGTCAAACATGGGCGCAAGAATAACACGAGTGATTCAAAACTTTAATTTAGAGAATCGCGTTCACAGAGAAATCAGTAAATTAAAACCTCGAGCAGCACCAAGACATCCAACATCAGACAGTCTTCCGCACCATAATACTGCAGGTGACACACAGTGTCACAGAATGCTAACAACTATGGTGTCAATAAGCAGGTTTCTACACAATGTTAACCGGTAAATGTTGTTTTTTTGTGTCAGCAGGCGGCATGACAGAAGACATTAACCAGAGGAATGATCCACTGCTGTCCATGTTGAAGGATGTTTATGTGGAGTCTAAAGATCCAGAATCTCAGGTTAGAAGCTTTTTACCTAAGATCACCATAAAGATGTGGAAGGAGACAGAGATTCATTTGTCCCCCCAAAATGAGCCGTAATATAGGGACGGTGTCATGGTACAGTTAAAAAAACAGATACTAAACATTTTGAAGACAATCACAACAAAGGTCGATGGCACAACCAACTCTTATCACCTCAAGCAGCATTTACATATTTTCATTTAGTTAAAAAAGGTATACAGTACATTTTCACTTGTTTGCACATTTTTTTTATTTCTATACAACTCATGCTTATTATGATTGGAGCAAAAACACTTTAAAATTATTATAGACCAAAAGCAAACATATTGAGTATCATAAAAAAGGGAATTTGACTCCGTTACAATGTGGGGTAGAGTAGAGTAGAGTAGAATAGAATAGAAAGCTTTATTGGTGAAGTGTGCCTGAGCATACACGTGACTTGTGAAACAGTGCACATGTATACATACAGCCACTACTGTACACAGTAGTATGGTACCGATTAAGACATAGAATAATACAAACATGATTACAGTTGTACAGCATGATTCTGTTTATTGAACCATGCATGCACACAGAACGTTGTGCAAACAATACAAAGGCACAATAATAAGTATGCTAAAAATACAATACAGACAATGACACTCAAAAAACCTAAGTTTCAAAACCTAAACTAAAATGATTAACCTGATGACAGAACAACATTGAATGTTTATGCAGAGCATACAGATTAGTAGGGCTATAACAAGATCTCATGCTACAAGATCTCGCAAGATTAAAACGTGATTTTATGATTTTGATTTCATATTGATTAGTTATCAATATTTCATAAAAAATGTTAGATATGCAGACTAGGGCTTGGGACGATATATCGCGATTCACACTAATTATACCTGTCTAGAATCTACTCTGAATCGGAAAGGCTTCTATTCTGTGTTTTCTGCACAGCTCTTCCGTGAACTATGGGTCTTTGCTCAGTAGGAAGTACTGATCGATCTAAAATCATTACAAGATTGAATCATTTATAACATGCATTTGAAAAAGCAACACTCGTCAAACATCATCATTATAAATATACTTTGTTATCATGAAAATACCTTAAAAGTTTTGAAGAACAGCGATATAATATAACCATTGGCATCTCCTGGAACTACGGCCGTTTCTCAATATGTGTAACTATTTTTGATTTAATGTTGTTCCGGAGCGCTTCCTACTGGAGTAACGTTACTTTTGACTAAATTATTTGCTTGTTATATTCCCTATTGTAGAAACATCTTACACAAATAAAAATCATTCTGTTTTGCATCATATTTCATTTTATTATAAACAAAATCACAGCGGTCTTGTTGCCAGAATTTTATATTTTTTTATAAAAAACTTACTGTTGTGTTTTTTGTCATATTATTTCATTTAACTTCGTTTAAACCTAAAGCTACATTCAAATAAATAGGCTTAAGTGAAATAGGATTGCATGTATGTGAACAGCTCTGCTGTTCCATTTCTAATATAACCGGATTGTCCTCACGAGTTTAAACTCTCAAGTCTGAACTTGCCAAGTCCGATCTAACAAGGACGCAAGTCCGTTCTTTGCATTCTTGGAATGGAGAAAAATGGCCTACGTGTGTAAATCATGCTTCTTCTGTGGGCCTGCAGCGCTTTTTTGGAGTTTCTGTGTGAGAGCGCCGTTTGGCTTTCGGATGTGGCGGCATTTAACTGTAATTCATGGCGAAACTGAGCATAAAAATGACACGATATATCTTCCTAGCCCTAATGCAGACACAAAATTCATATTTAAACATGAAACCCTCCAACCTAGCTATATTACTGAACATTTACATTAACTTTTTTTGCTAACGCAAATGTGCTTATACTTTGAGTAACAAACATCGTAACAAGACATAATAAATATGCACATGCACAAGTTAAGCAAGAACAAACTACAAAATATAAATAAATAAAAGTGTGCAAAAGTGAAATCCATTACCAACCTGAAACATGTTTAAAGAGAAACAATTACAATGTCCTTAAAATTACATTTCATGAAATTACATTTCATGAAATGTTGCTGTGTATGAATGTAATGTAGGGGTGTGACATAACACTGAATTTATTTGCTAAATAGATAAATGTATCAAATCTAAAATATATTGCACAAGAATTTGCTATAACAACATAGCCATGTTGATTAGAGTTTTCTGTGTGGCACCCATTCACAAACGTTCAAATTGTTTATGTTTTCTTGCCTCTTTCATACTGCATGCTTTATAACCACAGAGTTTGCAGCTGGCACAGCACTGCTGCCTGTCCCAATAATAAAAAAACTGACTGTTTTAATACTTCGTAGGGTGAAGAAGTTTCCACAGTTAATAAGGCAGAGCAGGAGACGGACCGCAGGCTGCTCAAGTTCAGTCTACCGGGCGACCTTTATGGTATCTGTGATGTCACTGATGTTCCAAAAGGCAAGCTGACTCTTGTAGAAGCTTTAACTGTTCTGAACAATCACAAACAAATGCCTAAAACATGGACTACAGAGAAGATGGCACAGGAATACTCTCTGGACCTGAAAGATGCCAAAGCCCTGGTGGATTTCTTTATTCCCTTTGATGTGAAAATCATCCCAGTAGAGTCAGCAAAAACTAAGCAAATTAATGATTCTTAGGAGCACCCATTTGAACTTGGTCTCATACAGAAATTGCTAGATGCTACAATACATTTGTCTTGACATACTTATTGCATAATTCAATAGTTGGTCTTTGTACAGTATATTAGAAATATAGCCCTCCCCCAATCTTTTGGGCAATAAAAAGTACTGTACAGTTCAGAAATATTATTAAAGAATTTACCAGTGGTTAAAGTGCACATCATTTGTTATTAATTGTCATACATTTTGGTTTCAAATTTCTTTTTTGAATGTATTTTTATGCATAGTTTGAAAGAACAAAGGTGTGCTCTATAAGGACACAAGTGACTGTTGGTAATAAATAAAACATTTGTGAGGTTCTAAACATCTTCATACAAGTCTATGTTAAAAATAAGTAAATTCATAAAAATAAAAAAACTGGGTTATATGCAACTAAATTGTGTATACTCATTGGTTATCGTTTTTTAATAATTTCATCAGAATTCTTTTAAATGCATGCTCTGTACTTGGACTATAGTAATTAATCTGATTTCACTTTCTATGTATTTTTAATGCATTAGAAATGCATTCTTAATAAATTATAACGTAGACATAACGCCTTATAATATATTTTATAACACCTTATTTAATCTCATAAATAAACATAACAATTATTACATACTGTATGGCCCTATGAAGCGGTATTGAAAGTTCTGTTTAACGCAGAATAACACAAACATATCTGGCAAATGTTTAAGTTCTTAATCAGAAAATATCACTGAACAGGTAGTAAAATTTAAATTGGTCTAAGAATAATGTATGTAATTGTGCTGGGGTTTAAATATGTAACTTGCTTGTTTTGCATGATTCTGGTTCTTTGACGGACCATTTGCGGTTCTTCACATTGCCACACCGGCGGAACCCTCAGGGGAAACTCAAGACACCATTTTACTAAGGGCGGCTCTCTGAAGAACCCTCAAGGCTTCATGAGGAACCCTTTTATTAAAATGGCCTGGAACCACCTTGTGTGCTGCAAGGCACCATTTGAAAGTTTATTCTATTTTATTTGGTTGACCCCTGTCGAGTATAGTTCTGCTGTATTGCCATTCACAATATTTTAAAAAGCAGAAATACTTAAACCATATACAAAGCAAACAGTTTATTGATAAACAACAACAATTTACATTGAATAAATATTTACTGAAGACTCAAGACGGCTGAAGATAACTTGATGCTCTGCTTTTTGAAAGTCCAGCAAAAAGGTAGTCTCTCATAGCATGCATGGCCTACCATGTTTACGTTGTAATATGCCAGCAAGCAAATCCTTCCTAGCATGAAAAGAGCACAATGCACACACAGGGTTTCCTGCTATCACCAGCTGGTGTGAGGATCCATGTAATCAGTCAAAATTATTTCTATAGCACATTTCACAATTTTGCACGGTTGCAAAACCGCGTCTCACACACACACACCACACATATATTATATATATATATATATATATATATATATATAATATATATATATACGTATTTAAAAAAAGATCATGAGAACTGCGCCTGTTGACCTTAGGTGTCCCAGGCAGTCCAAGGATGAGCCTCAGGGTGGGCTGGAACTGGGTCTGTTGGACTTAGAATAAGGAATAGGACATGGAGACAAGTGGAGGGATTTAGATAACATCTCACAGAACATTTTTTTTTTTCATTTAGCACATCACACATTGGTTTACAATGGTCACAATAAACTAAATGTATCATAAGTATCATATATGAAATCATTGTTTGTTTATTAACACTATACCATTTAGCCCCACAAGCTTCACGGATCTAACAGTGATATGACGGCATTTTAATGCCAAAAAGAACCGTGCGCACTTTTGATGCTGGCGCACATGGCCGATTACTTTCGTGACGGGATAACGGGCCTACACATTTAGCAGACGCTTTTATCCAGAGCGACTTACAGAGAGTTCAGGGAGCAATGAAGCGATATATAATACAGGAGCAATAATACAATAGGTGCTAATACCAAGTTACTAGTTTCAACAAAAGCCAGAACAATACCTGTTGAGAGAAAGAGAGATGGTTAGTTTTTTTTTCCATTTACCCCGCGAGTTATAACACCACTTTAATCTCAAACTAAAGTATCACACAATATTCACACATTAATAATAACACAACACAGTCATGAGCAATTATTTAGGGGACTTCACAATGATTACATCGCCATTTACAAATGAAATTTCAACATTTATTGCGGTTGCCAAAGTGATATTGATTCAGTGCAAAAAACATTGGCAAATCAATACATTTTATTAACATTTATTCAATGTGTGTTGCTATCAGGGTAGTAACGTTTTTATGGTTACTGTAGATGGCTACAAGCTGGTTAACTGGGTTAATAGAACACTAAATGGAAATCTAACTATGGCCACTTAATTCGCAATTTAACACCTTAAGGGGCTGTATCCACCGAGGCGCTTTTACGAGGCTGAAAACGGCCGCTGCAGGCGCAGCGTTCTGCCCAAAGATGAGCATTTTTCAGCTCTGGGCGCCCGGTCGAACACCACCGCTGATCGTGGGAAAAACGCATAGCACCAGCACTGAACAGCACTGCTTTATCTTTAGAAAAATTTATTTCTATTCTGAGTTGGCTTGTTTTTTGTTATTTATGTATTTTTTTTGCCAGTGTTTACTTGAATTAATTGAGTAGTGATTCGTTTTTTTGAGGTTCCAATCACTAAAGCTTGCATTAAAAGTTGTATTAATTTGAATAGTAACATTATTAAAATTTTGTTCTGCGACAAGTTTGCCTGCTTTCCATTGTGTATCCTGCCTGTGGCTAGAGATCTTGGGATAGGCTCCGGCCAACAAGCGGGTTTGGAAGATATATGCATGAAATAATGTGTTAAACACATGTGATGGAGACAGCAGTCATATATGAGTAACTACAAAGTATTCTACATTAATGTGCATTAACGCATTACATTTATAATGTGAGTATAAAATGGATATGGAAAAAGATGGTAAGACATCTAAAATGGTAAGATTTTTTCCCTGTTTATATACAACTAAGATTATAGTCAGTATTTTGATATCTTAGTTGATCATAATTTTCAGTAGGGCACTGCTGGGCAGACCATTGTGCAGCAATGCTTTGACAAAAAGCACTTCCATTCATGTTCACCACAGCTGCTTGTATAGTCAGCTGTGTGGATGACCTTTGTGACTTCAATAAATGTTTCCGAGGGGACTTTTTATCGAATGCAACGGGAAAAGGCATTCATATGAATTGTTGAAAGTATAGACCTATATGCCCGTTTCATGTCAAATGTAAACCAAAAGTGATGTGACACCAAAAGACTTATATGAATTATAAAAGCAATAATTATAGTAGATAGCAATACCTTTCTACGCAAAATATTTTTAAGATCAAACTGGGTGGCTTTGGGAGCTTAAGCCACTTATGTTTAGCCAAAAGCCCCCGACCTTTTTGAAGATTGCAAACTTGAAGCTCTGCTTGTGTCGTGCTGTTAAACAGTACCTGATCCAGCCAGCAGGTCTCACTGTTTCAACATCATCATTCAAGAGCTGATGAGATATGGAACAGGTGATCTGCTAAATGAACTACTTATTTCTCAATCCAAACCGTAAAATTGTTTTACTGTTTGCAACTGTGTGTAGGCCTTTGTCAGGGAGTACAGTAGAGATTAGGCTCACTTTTGTTTTAATGTGCACATGAATGACCTATTTGAACAACTGAGATGTATTTACGATGGCTATATGCTTCCTAATGACTTATGCACATGATTTGCTTCAAGTAGTGCTGGCTGCCAATAGCTAAAGAATATGTGTTTTAAATATGAGGTGCATTGCAATAATAAAGTGTTGCTTGTAAAGTTTTTTTTTCTGCCTGTGTAAAATTAAAATAATTGAGGGCATTTGATTACTAATGACATGTATGACACTGTCATATGTTATATGCTCAAGCTATAAATTGGAAAGATCATTTTGTGTTGAGATCATTTTAAGTCTCTTTGCACTGCTGTTCTGGACCAGGTTTAAAAGAGTCTAAAAGAGAGTCTTCACAAGCTTCAGGTCATCTCTAATGACTGAGAGTCTTGCTCAAACCTACTGTAGGTGGAGCAATGGGATGTTTTTGTAATGTAAGTGTTAATTTCTTCCAAGATCTTTTGAGTAAACTGAAGTACCTGTAGGATTCTCAGAATGCCATTGTCATTTATAAGGCATAGTTTGTGTGATAGTCACCTATGACTGAATGTCTATATTGGTATACCTTTTACATAAAGTTTTTTGATTTAGAAAAAAAGGAGTAAAAGGGGGTTAGGGGTGAATCAGTCATTTTCTCCCCAAGTTCCTGTAGTTTAATTGGTAGAGCATTGCGCTAGCAACTCAAAAGTCATGGGTTCTATCCTAGGGAACATACATACTGATAAAAGACACTTAAAGGCACTGTAAGTCACTTTTGATATAAACGTCTGGCAAACGCATATATGAACATGTTCTCCGGGGGCTAAACCCCCTCCAACTCACCTAGCAACGCTTCTAGGAGCCAAAGGTTCTTCAAGGGGCAATGCAACTGCTCTGTGTCTCTACAGATCGGATGAGATTATGAACGTTATGGCCAATCAGAGACGTCTTAATGAGTCACCGGTCCAGTAGATTTTAAGTGTGCGATTATCACCGAGGTCATCATAAACAACAGTGTTATATTGGAGGGCAGTGAATTTCATTGATTTTATCTGGAGTTTTCTAAAGAGATTAATCTAAAAGTCATTGACCGTTTTAATGATAGGGAACATTCTTGGCACTACTTCTGTAAACTGTTTTATGCAAATTAACAAATGCTGTGTAGCTTCTGTAGTGTAAAGATGTTTTTGTTGATATAAGTAACACGTAGTATGTTTACCTACTTGCGCTACAAATTATCTTGCACTGTTTCCCAGGTATCTGTCTGACTTACAATGTTTAGAATGTTCTCCTTGCACATGTAGAGGAACGACAATAAAGCTTAGAAAAGTTATGTAAAGTTGAATTGAACAGTCTATATTTTGGCAAGTTGGCAAATCAAGTTGCCTTTGATGGAAAATAAATTTTTGAAGCTTTTAATGCTGTTAAGTTTGATGTTTTGGGAGAATTCGAAATTAAACGTCCTGGTAAAACTCCCTAACAATGTATTAAATATATTTGATTTCATGATCGTTAGCACTTCAGTCTATTATACAGCCGTAAAATAGAAAAGAACACAAATTCAACATGATCACCCTCTTGATTGATTTACCCTCTTTTACTGTTTTCTTAGGTAAAGTAGCATTTATTTTTAATTGCCATATAGTATTTTATATCGACCTGTGACGGGTAGAGGAACGAAACGTACAACAATACACTGTTTACACACCCCGAAGGGGAATTTATTAAAGCCACGGCCGTCGAGGAAAGCAGAAAGTCCGGGTCTCTGAGTCCAAGAAGAGGGTTGTGAGGCGGTGCACTGTGTCCTGTGCCTTCAATGTGTCCCTTGTATCCTTCATCTCTTTCGTGTCATTTGTGTATCTCGTGTCCCTCGTGTCCTCCGTATGCTCTGTGTCCTCCGTATGCTCTGTGTCCCTCGTGTCCTCCGTATGCTCTGTGTTCCTCGTGCCCAGCCGTTGCTGGGTGCGTGAATCCGTAGCGGCTGCCGGTCGTCACTCGTCAGAACCTATGAGAGTATGGGAACTTCTACCCCTCTCCTGCATAGGTTTGTTCATGCCACTGATTTATAGATAGAATAGTATAGTATAGATAGTGCATAGAAAGAATCAGTGGTTATTAAATGGTCATTCAAATTGTAAGTAACTTTGTAACTTTTTTAATACAATTTTTACATACATACTATTTTTACACTATATTTACCTGCCATTATACAACCAGCCATTTGCTATCTCAATTTCCATTCCATTACATTATTTATTAATTTACATTTATGGACATTATCATCGGATAATTAATATGCTCATATTTAAAGTGTTCTTAAAGTATACTCTTTTTGTAGATCGATTCAGCTTATGACAGATGACCAGCTGAAGGAATATCTGTCTTCCTATGGTGACCGACTGGCCATTCATGGATATCGCAGGCGAAAAGATCAAAATTGTTGGAAAAAAATGGCTTGCAAAAAGCACCGGTGACACTGACAATGGGCCTCATTCATGTAAATATATGAGTCAATTCCGAGTAATTTGAGATCTTCCTGAAAACTTTCCTTAGGATTCAAAAATACTTTGTAAACGTCAGATTTCGTAGTAAAATATGTGCATGTTAATGAATTCCAATCATTTATAATCCACAATTAGCATAATCCCCGCCCAAGAATTACAGCTACGCAAATAAGTATCTAGTAATGCTGGAATCCTCTGGACTTCATTCTCTGGTTTGGCATGTTATATTGCATAAGCGACTAATAGGCTATATGCCCACCCATAAATGAATAAATGAATATAAATTAAACACTCCACCGAAGTGTTTTAGCCAGCTGAAATAAGACCTGGTGCTCTTCTGAAAACGACCAGCTGGTGGTGCTTGAGAACGGTTCGGGGGCACGTTTTTCCAGAGATGCGTTGGTTGCTGTGAATATCAACCAAATATTGGAATATCCGCAACAGTTAGCCTACTAGTTACTAGTATCTTATGTTGAAGAATATTACTGAAAATGAAAATGCAGTAACCATTATTTTAACTTCTCCATTGTTGTGTATGATGGTTGATCAATGTAGTGTTTGTCTCGCCGGTCTCGTCTTTGTTCCCGGCCGCTCGTTTCCTCATTATTGATTGTTAACGATTTCATGCCCCGCACCTGTTCCCCTCTTGATTTTGGTTCCCTATTTAATGCCCTTGTGTTTGCTGTCTTGTGCCAGTTTGTTTGTAACCATTACTTCTGTTACGTCGTGTTTACAAGATCCCTGTGATAGTATTCTGTCTAGGCAAGTTTTGTGTCAGGTTTAGTCTAGTTAAGTCTGTTTATCGTATATGTCAAGTGTATATTGTTTTACCTCCTCGTGGGTTTTGTTTTCCCCTGTGTTTTGTTAGATAAAGTTTAAGTCTTCGTGTACCCCAGCCTGCACTTGGGTTCTCCTTCCTGTACATCTTGACAGAACGAACCGCCCAATACTGAACACAGCAGGCAGCATGGGCAGTTCCCGATCTTCGCTGCGATCTCGCCAGGCCCATATCCTGCTCGGCCTGCGCCAGGGGGATTACAGCGTACGGGTCTTCGCCCGGGAGTTCCTGGCTGTTGCAAGGGAGACGGAGTTCGATGAGGCAGACTTAAAGCTCATCTTTGATGGCTGCCTCAAGAGCCCCTCAAGCCAGCAGAGGCCAGGATCCTGAGGCCCTGTACATCCAGTCCGGCTCCGCCACAGCAGACATCCAGTCCGGGTCCGCCACAAAAGGCACCCAGTCGGGCCCAACCTGCAGCCCAGCCGATGTTCCAGCCGGCATTCCAGCAGGCAGTCCAGCCGGTGTTCCAGCCGGTACAACAACCTTGTTCCCCAGTCTCACCCTTGTTTGGTTTTCCGCCAGGGATTGTTTCCTCAGCCAGGCATGCCCCTACCAAGTCCCCTCCCGTCTCCACGCTCTTCCCCCTCTAAAGCACCTGGAATAAGACTGTCCCACCCTGCCCCAACCCTTTCGAACTTCCCCCCATGAACTGTGGTGTTTAAAGTGTTTATTATTTTTATCATGTCACCCCAACCCTTTTATTATGTATTCTGCTTGCCCTTAATGCTTTTGTAATGTATTGTTGGTTCGTGTCCCTGTCTCAGTCAGTCTTGTCTCTTCTGTCCCCTTTAAGAAAGCCAGTTTGTCGTTCCTTGAGGGGGGGTTCTGTCATGATTCTGCCTCTTTTGGTCATGTTTTTCTTAGTCTTGTGGCAGGATCATGACAGACATGTTTGTTGTGGAGAGAGACATGGCATGGTTCTCGTGCTGGTTCGCGTGTTATTGGGTGATATTTGAAGGCGTGTCCATCGCAAGCTAAAGTATTTAAACTGTTGGATTCGTTCCAGTTGTGGGAAAAGCAGTTTGTTGCAGCTGAAGAATCAACTGAAGCACGTAAGTGTAATTAATTCATCTTGTGTTATTGAGTTAAAACGCAGTTTCATTGCTTTGTTTACAACCGCTGTGTCACGTGTTTAAGTCGAGTTTGTTATCGTGCTGGTTCGCGTGTTATTGGGTGATATTTGAAGGCGTGTCCTGCTGAATTCAATTGTGTGATTCAGACGGGTCTTTCAGTCTAATTTACCACCACGGCAGTGGTCGTGTGCAGCCCTCATCGCGTGAAGACCGAAGAGCGTAAAGACCATCGACTCTACCTGCGCGGCTAATAATCTGTGCACTCTTTCAGCATCCAAAACTACCTCAATCACATTTCCCATTGGTTTATGGGACTGCCAATCTGCTGTAAACAAAGCAGATTTCATCAAATTCAAACAGCTGGCACCCTGTGACAACATCTCCTTTGAGTCTCATGCCGTTACTGTCATCCACCCTCTTAAAACTCATGTTGTAGTCATCTATTGTCCCCCAGGTCAGCTTGGGCTTTTTTTGGAGGAGTTTGATGCGCTTCTGTCATCCTTCCCCGAGGATGGTACTCCTCTGGTGGTACTTGGAGACTTCAATATCCACCTTGAAAAACCACAGGCTGCCGACTTCAACAACCTGACTGCGTCGTTTGACCTCAAGCGAGTCCCCACTTCAGCAACCCATAAATCTGGTAATCAACTTGATCTTATCTACACACGCTACTGCTCCACTCGTCACTCCCAGGTCACCCCGCTGCACATGTCGGATCATTTCCTCATCACTCTTTATCCCGACCTAACCTCTCCAGACACTACACATGCTTCCCCACTGGTCACATTCTGGCGCAACCTACGATCACTCTATCCCACCCGCTTATCCTCTGCGGTCTCTGCCACGCTCTCTCCCTCTGAACAGCTCTTTCTCTCGGATGCTAACAGCGCCACCTACACTCTTTGCTCCACACTAACCTCCAGCTTAGACACAGCTTGTGCCCTCTTACATCTAGGCCATCTCGTGCATCCCCTTCTGCCCCCTGGTTATCTGATGTTCTCCGTGAGCATCGTGCCACGCTCAGGTCTGCTGAGAGAAAGTGGCGCAAATCTAAAGAACCTACTGACCTCTCGCTCTATCAGACTCTCCTTTCTTCTTTCTCTGCTGACGTCTCCCCTCTTTCTCTCTCCTATCTGAAGACAATTTTTCCAAGGTTTCTTCTAACCACCCGACTACCTGCCCACTAGATCCCGATCCCCACTCATCTCCTCCAGGCCATCTCTCCATCGGTTGTTCCCACTCTGACCCACATTATCAACTCATCTCTTACCACTGGTACATTTCCCACACTCTTCAAAGAGGCCCGTATTACACCACTACTGAAGAAACCCACTCTTAATCCTGCACTGTTAGAAAACTACAGACCGGTATTTCCCATTCATTGCTAAAACTCTTGAACATGTTGTATGTCACCAGCTCTCATCCTTTCTCACCCAGAACAACCTCCTGGACAGCAACCAGTCTGGTTTTAAGAGCGGTCATTCCCCTGAGACTGCACTGCTCTCTGTCATTAAAGCCCTGAGACTGGAAAGAGCTGCCTCAAACTCATCTGTTCTTATCCTACTGGATCTTTCTGCCACCTTTGACACCGTTAACCATCACATCCTCCTGTCGACCCTCAAGGCTATGGGTGTCTCTGGAGTGGTCCTAGAATGGTTCAGGTCTTAAATCTCAGGTAGGTCATTTAGAGTATCATGGAGAGGCGAGGTCTCTGAGTCCCAACATCTTGACACAGGGGGGCCTCAGGTCTCAGTGCTTGGTCCATTGCTATTTTCTGTATACATGACATCCCTAGGCTCTGTCATTCAGAAACATGGCTTTTCCTATCACTGCTATTCAGGTGATACACAGCTCCACCTGTCTTTTCAGCCTGATGATCCGATTTCTGCAGGCATTTCAGCATGCCAAGCCGACATCTTGCTCTGGATGAATGGCCATCACCTGCAGCTGAACCTTGCAAAAACAGAACTGCTTGTAATCCCGGCTGACACAAAGACTCATCACAACTTCTCTATTCAAGTGGGCTCATCAACCATCACATCTTCCAGAAAGGCCAGAAACCTGGGAGTGGTGATGGATGATCAGTTTAACTTCACAGATCATGTCGCCAGCACCGCCCGGTCCTGTAGATTCATCCTCTACAATGTTAGAAAAATTAGACCCTTCCTATCAGAGCATGTACAGGCTCTTGTTCTGTCCAGACTGGACTGCTGCAATGCGCTAATGGCTGGACTCCCAGCTTACACAACCAAACCTCTACAGATGATCCAGAATGCAGCGGCAAGAGGGGTCTTAAATGAACCGAAGAGAGCACACGTCACTCCTCTCTTCATAAAGTTACATTGGCTCCCTATTGTGGCTCGCATCAAATTCAAGTCTCTCCTCCTGGCCTACAAGTCCACCACTGGTTCGGCACCCCCTTATCTCCTTTCGCTAATGCAGACGCATGTACCCACCAGATCTCTGCTCTCTGAAAATGAACGACTGAAGCCATCTTTAAGAATCGTCTGAAAACGCATCTCTTCCGTCAACACCTTACCGATCAGTTCTGACTTAGCTCTGTATACTGTGGTAGGCTTTATGAAACCAGTTTTTTTATTGCACTTTTTTGATGCTTTTTGTTGTACTTATGTTGTCTGAATTGCTTCGATTGTTTACCCCATCTGTAAGTCGCTTTGGAGAAAAGCATCTGCTAAACGTAAATTTAAATGTAAGTCTCTTCAGAAAACTATAATCAGGCGGGTTTTGCACTGTAAACGTACACACAGTAAATTTGGTGTTTCGGCATTCAACCATTTTGCCTTAGAGGCTGAGATATGGGGACACTTCTGTGTCAGGTTCGGGAATCGAACTCGGGTCTCCGGTTCCCGACTCCACCACTGAGCCACAGTATTGGCACGAAAGACAGTGCGGGAGAACCCAATTGCAGGCAGAGACAAAGGCGATGGTACGGGGTAAACAAGGGATATTTATTATAACAATAAACAGGACAAAAAAGGCAAAACAAAACCCACCAGGGGGAAAACAAGACAAGATAATATATTTAAACAAAACAAGAACAAGGACTAACTAAACTATAAAACAAACACTTGAATATAAACACACTGACTAACTAGACTTACGTAACACGGGGTATGGGAACAAGGCAAGACGAGGGCATCAATACAAAGACTACTCACGAACATGTACAAGTACATCAACAACACGAGGTAAGACGTACAATGAACCAGCACAGGACAATGAACACGAGGATGTTTTAAAGGGAACAAATCAAGAGGGAACAGGTGCAGGGGATAAACTAATTAACACAAACTAGGAAACAGAAGGGTAGGAACGATGACGCAGACCCGAGAGAGAGTATGGTGGCAATTAGGTGCCACAATCGTCTCTTTCCCACATGAAACAGAGAATCCTGTATGATTCCACCTCTAGACCAAGAAATACCTGACAAGGAGAGGTGGAACCATGACACTTCTGTACACGTCACAGTCGTTTTATTTGACAGAAAAAACATTTTGGCTTTACTGTCAACAGAAAGCTGGCCATCCCATCGATCACCCCCTACCAACCTGGCCAAACAAATTAGCACAACGGATGTAAAGGAAACGGAAGTGAACACACCAAAAACACGTGATTACAAATAACCAAGAAGAAAATGAAAATTAATTAATGCCACTACACTTGGCATTCACAATATGTCACTTGAGTCGTTCCAACAGCGAACACATTACCACGGAAAACATTTATAAAAAATCAGATATACCCATCTCCATTACGAATGCGGGCCACTGTCCACACTACTGCTTAGTGCTGTCGCCCTTCATCCAACTTAAGCTTCAAAACTCTTCCGTTGAAGAAACGTTTTCGAACAAACTTCACGGACATAACACTGCATTTACTTTCATGTGCGACACTCACATACCACGCACTACTCATGCAGTTCTTCCGGGACATGCAATAAACAGATCACTTGTCAAAAAGTATTTTTCCCTTAAATATAAAAATGTCATGGTTTTATCTTGTCATATATTTCTTGGTCTTGTGGCAGAACCAGGACAGGATCCCTTTCGTCTCGTTATTGTTTGTTAATTAGTTCATGCCACGTACCTTTCCCTTCTTGATTTACTCCCCTTCAAATAGTCCTCATGTTTTATTGTCCTGTGCTGGTTCATTGTCATTTGTCACTCGTTGCTTGTGGGTGAGTTCTTGTCATGTTACTAATGTCACTAAAGTAAGTTTAGTCTAGTCTTTTTGTTCCTGTAGCACCCTTTATGTTATGTTGTTTTACCCCCTTGTGGGTTTTTGTTTCCTGTTTTGTATTTATTATTAAATGTCTTGTTAACCCCTTACCCGCTGTCTGCGTCTGGGTCCTCTGTCCCCACCTCACTCACAAATTGATACACTTGAGGGAAAAGCCTCGCTTGTGGTCAGTTCGTCACCAAGATTGGTTCGTGGCAATCGACCTGAACGCTATCCTCCCTCAACACCGATCGTTCCTGGGGTTCGCGTTCGAGGGAAGGGTGTATCAGTACAGTGTCCTGCCCTTTGGTCTGACCCTGTGTCAACAGGTTTTTACCAAACTTGTTTTTGGCAGTAAAAGTTAAATATCTCCATCGACCAAAAAGTAAACATCCATATTGACCGACCATGAAATGAAATAGTTTGGTCCTGCCTTAGCGCACTCAGTGACGGTGTTTAGTTTCAGTCAGTAGATGCGCCAGAACTACAGTGACCACAATGTTGCCTAGTAACGTTAAATCAAAATCTGGTTCCCCTTCAGTCGGTCTCTTGACATTGTGTTTAGAGACAGACTTGGGTTTGATCTTGAGAACCTTTTATATTTGAGAGGAATTTAAAACGCCAATGGGCTTGGCGTATGGCACACGCACGCCAGTCTCCGCCCCGTACATACAGGTATAAAAGGAAGATGGTGGCGGTCATTCATTCATCCTTTGTTCTTCGGAACCTGCGTGGCACATGTTGTCAAGCGAAATCGTCTGCGAGATTTCGGACTCCAGCGGTTCCACTTAAACATTTTCAGAGGCTCCTGGGGCACATGGCGTCCGCCACAGGGGTAATCCCTCTCGGGTTGATGCACATGCGGCTGCTTCAGCACTGGCTTCAGAGTCGGGTTCCCTGGACGGCGTGGCACACCGGCACCAGGCGAATTACGGTAACGCCTCAGTGTCTGCACACTCTCAAACCCTAGTCAGATCTGGCCTTTCTCCGAGCTGGGGTCCCACTCGGGCAGGTCCTGAGGCGTGTCATGGTGACGACAGACGCCTCCCTGCAGGATGGGGTGCAGTGTGTAACGGGCACGCAGTATCGGGACAGTGGACGGGTTCCCGACTGCGGTGGCATATCAACTGAGTTGTTGGCTGTCCTTCTAGCACTGAGGAGGTTTCGACCCCTTATCCGGTCGGACAGCATGGCTGCCGTGATGTACATCAATCATCAGGGCGGCATACGCTCACGGCAGATGTGTTATAACTCGTCCGACGCCTCCTCCTATGGAGTCAGCAGGTGACCAAATCCCTGCGAGCCACGTTTATCCCGGGTAACCTGAACCAGACAGCCGATGCGCTCAGGGAATACCCTGCAGAGAATGGCGACTCCATCCCCGCGCAGTCCAGCTCATGTGGGAGCAGTTCGGCAAGGCACAGGTGGACCTGTATGTCTCCCCGGACTCCAACCATTGCCCGCTTTGGTACTCCCTGACCAAGGGTCCTCTCGGGCCCTTGGCACACAGCTTAGCACACAGCTGGCCGCGGGATAGGCGGAAGTACACCTTCCCCCCAGTGAGCCTCCTTGCACAGGTCCTGTGCAAGGTCAGGGAAGAGGGGCATCAAGTACTATTAGTTGCACGTACTGGCCCAACCAGAATTGGTTCTCAGACCTGGCCGATTCCCCTGACGAACGACCTTCTGTCGCAGGGGAAGGGCACCTCTGGAATCTCCATCCCTGGTTCCTGGACGGGACGAGGAGACTTTGAGTGGCTAACCGCCGGCGGTCAGAGAGACCCTCCTGCAGGCTAGAGCCCCCGTCACTAGCCGTCTGTAAGCTTATAAGTGGCGCCTCTTCTCGTCCTGGTGTTCTTCCCACGAGGAGAACCCACGGAGTTGCTCGATTGGGTCAGTGTTTGCCTTCTTACAGCAGAGACTAGAGAGTTATCTCTCACATCCACGTTGAGAGTGTATGTGCCTCTATTGCCGTTCATCACGATCTTGTGGAGGGTAAGTCTCTTGGCCTACATAACCTGGTCACCAGGTTCCTCAGGGGCGCGAGAAGGGTGAATCAACCTAAACCATGCCCTGTGGTCTTGCAGGGCCTTGGTACGGCCCCTTTCGAGTCCCTCAGAGATGCCAGTCTGCCTCATCTGACGATTAAGACTGTACTCTTGATGGCGCTCGCTTCTATCAAGAGGGTGGGGGACCTCCAGGCATTCTCCGTGTCCCAGGGGTGCCTAGAATTCAGGCCCGGTTACGTGCCCAAGTTTCCCACCACTCCCTTCCGGGACCAGGTGGTGAACCTACAGGCGCTCCCCTCTGGGGAGTAAGACCCAACCTGCAACATGTTGTGTCCAGTAGGCGCAGTGTGCCTCTACTTGGACCGCACGCAGAGCCTTAGAAGCTCTGAGCAGCTCTTTGTTTGTTATGGTAGACAGCACCAGGGAACTGTTGCCCAATAAGTAGTGACTCCCCTGCTGGGTCGTCCTGTACGTTGAATTCCTCACTCATGGTTCCCCTGTCGGTGAATCCTGGGTTCTGTCCCCCCTACTCAGGCTGGCGCATTTTTTAAACATGTTGTTCTCCCCACTGGTGAGACCATGTTGATATCTCCACATGTAACCTCCCCTAGTGGTAGGATGTGGTCTCCGTAACACACTCTTCAAGCGGAGAGCAGTGTTTTCCCAGTGTTCGGCTCCGGGCTGCACATGCACATTGCATCGTGTTGACAGAGCTTTGGCACTTCGTTCAAACGAAAGTCGCTTACGTCACACGTTAGCGAGAGAAGTCAAAGACTCAAAGCCATTCATAATGCGACCTGGGTTAGAGAGGCGGGACTTAAATATCAATCCTGTTAGCGACGTGAGCTACAGAGGCATTACTCATTGCAGAGAACGAGATTTAACCATTTGTGTGCCACATACAGCGGTTGCATAAGATGTTTAACTTAATTTTAATTATTTGTGGACAAATAAATGTTGAATAAAACAAGTATTAGGTAGAAAACACAAGACACAGATGGCATCAGTGGTTATGTATATAAATGTAGATAAAATGTTTGGTCGAAATTATTGGTAGGGACAAATTAGTGTTCCATTGATATTGGTAGGGACAAGTCCCTACGCAAATTGACGCCTACGCTCTCAACACTCTCTTTCCTTTGCAAAAAAGGAAAGAGAGAAAAGAGAGAGAGGAAAGATAAAGGAAAGGGTGTCAAACTGTAACCCAGTTTTCACCAAGAAAGGTGGGTAGCCTTTAGTCTGTGAGTGGTATTAACCTGTTGGCTTAATGTCCATAGTGAAATAAGCTAGCTAGCTACAGACTAGTGTTAGCCTTCATTTAATCACCATTTAATCAGTGCAGGGAAACGCTTAGCAAGATATTCATATTAAATCATTGTCCCTGCCCCTTTTATCAGACTTAACAACAGATGAGTCAGTTTGTTATGACCATATTCCAAACCTCAAAACCTTTTGATTTAGTGATCACTTGATCTGTTTTGTAGCACTATAATAACCCTGGTGTGGAAATTCCATTTTACATTTCCACTTTATTTACTTATTGGCATTTATGTGCAGCTAAATTAAAAAAATCTGCTGTCTTCGTTGTTTTGAGAGGATGATGTTAATTTATTTTGATTGAAAAGTTAATATATATTTAAGTTTGTTCGTTTTTCTTTTTTTTATCTTTCATTAATAATTATAATAATAATAATTAATAATACTTTTGTTAAGAGAATTTTCCATTTTGTCAAATTTTACAATAAAAATACATTGAGACTGTAAAAGATGGCCTTCAGCACATTTTTTATGGTTGCTTTTAATCTTGCATCAAATAGTGAACTGCATACTAGACTTGCATGCATGTACAAATCACCAGCAGTAAATATTGTGCTAGTACTAGTATTGAACGACAAGAAGCAAGACAGTTGCAAGCCTTTAATTAGAGTTATGCAAAGCTTTTGATGGGACAGTTAGGTCCTAGAGATGTGGTGACAACAGCTGCGCAGAGGGGGCCCAATCAGATTTTTCGTCATGGGGCCCAACATTCCTGGTGGCGCCCCTGGTCCCTGCTCGAGGCCACGCACGGAAAAGGAAGAGAAACGTGTTTTCTCTCCGTAAGACATGCAAAAACTTGTTTAAGAATTAAGCGTGGTTAAATTGATTGCATACGTATAATGTGTACAAGCACGTCAATGTTTTAGTTGTTCTAGACTGTGTTTAGTGCTGCTCAATGTGCAACATGACATGCACCTTACGAAACATTGGTAAAAGCATAATTCGGATGTATTGTCTAATACCACGGCTATATTTTCCTCTGTGGTTGAGCTGAGCTCCCGCGTGCCTCCCTGTTCTGTAGCCTGCCTGTCAGACACTCGTTCCCCACACTTTTGAGAGCTGACGGTCCTGGAGTTGCCAGGTATTCATCGGAGTATGAATTCACATTAATAATCTCATCAATTAACATTATCCTTATATAAACATTTTCGCGGCCCGCAGTACATTATGAAAGGAGGCCATAAACCCGCAACCCGCTGCTCCATAATTTTTCCCGCAACTGCATTTTTAAAATAGCCCTATTGTGTGGGAAAACCGCGACTGTGGCGACACTGGCGCTAGGGTTTACAGCATACAGAACCGGGCGGGGCCAATAGCCTCGGACCTTTAGCCTCAGAGACTGAAATCATGCCGCGTACAATACAAAATACAAAGTTCCAACAGCTAGAGGGAGATGAATGACACCACACGCGTCTATTCACAAACAGGAAATAGAACTTACTTACGGGATTATTGATTTGTTAATGTCTTGTGGGGTGTAAATTGTGTTGTAACGCAAGCGTTACTGAACATTATTAAGTAAAAATTGATTAGTAATGCCTTACACTACTGCGTTACAGCAACAAGTAATGGATTACTGTAATACATTACTTTTGTAACGCATACGCCCAACACTGGTTTCACTAGTGTTTGTAAGAGTCAGTTGAATTAAGAGTCGTTTTAATTATGGCCTAAACAGCCTTCCATAGATTTTGTCTCCACATGAAGATGAAGAACATGCAGTCATGATCAAAGCATGCCATGTGTCCTCTGTAGGCTTCCTAAAAGTGATTTAAAGGATGCAGACACATTACTTAAGCCTCAATGAAGGCGATTTCTTAACAAAAAATATTATATTTACAGGTTTCACCATTTCTAAAGTTATTGTAAATCAAATAGTGATATCTGTTTAGCCATGTAGTAACACCTAAAAATATAATCACTCGAAATGTCTGGAAAAGATACAAACAATAGTTTGGTTTGATCACTTGGTGAGCATATCCCAATTGTAGTGTTGCCACTGCTTTATTGACTTTCTGCAACAACCAAATGTTGATACCAAATTAACCAACTTTCGCTTTGTCTAAATGGACTATTTAAAGATACATCCCAGCTAACAATTTTTGGTTCTCAGAACGTTCCCCGAACGTTAGTTTTTTGGTTCCCGGAACGTTAGTTTTTGATTCCCAGAACGTTACTTTTTAAGGTTCGTTTTTGGTTCTCCAGGAAAGTTTTCTTAACGGCAATAGAACGTTCGCGGAACGTTCCGGGAACCTGGAAATAACGTTCCGGTAACGTTCCCCTATGGTTCCCAAATAAAAATAACCAA
The DNA here is from genome assembly GCA_006030095.1 of Triplophysa siluroides. Taxonomy (NCBI): domain Eukaryota; kingdom Metazoa; phylum Chordata; class Actinopteri; order Cypriniformes; family Nemacheilidae; genus Triplophysa; species Triplophysa siluroides. The sequence goes on along the minus strand of VCII01000041.1, from coordinate 641,482 downwards.
ATGGGAACCATATGGGAACGTTAGGGGAACGTTCTGTGTTTGCTGGAATTTTGAAGTAAAATGATAAGTTAGTTACATTCTGTGATCCTAGTGACAACGTTTCTACCAAATACCAGAACATTAAAATGGGACAAACTGGTCCAAATGATAAAATAAAACAACTCTCTAACTTTTTGCAATTGTTAAATAATTTAAAGAAAACAAGTTTATGACAAGTTAGCATATTTAAACAACCTGAGGTTTTTGCTGTAATTCAATAAACTGGACACCAATTGTACATGTAGAACTGCTTATTATACCGACAAACTGGGGAGGTCTGTACATTTGATCGCAGCTAGATGGCGGTAAAGCAGTATTTAGGTATGTGAGCCATCAAAAATCAAAGAAGAAATTGTCCCTATGCTTGGTTGTTGCTAGAAGGGATACAGCTACAGACGGAGGTAGTGCAAAATCTCTCCATATAATAACAATAAATTACATAAGCTAACGCCTACACCTACCCCAACCCGAAACCCAACCTTACAATAATATAAAAATATGAATCAACTGTTTTCAGCGTGACAAATATTTTGTGTTTTTGAAGTGCGCATGCCCAGTGGATGTAGCTGTATCCCTTCTAGTCAAAGCCGTCAAACCCTCGCTGCTGACGTGTGTTTTTGCTTTCAGTGTGACTGCTGGTTGAGTGTTTGGTCATTTTGAACGATTATCAAATTCTTCACTAGTTCGAGTGCACAGGTTTTGTTGAATACATAAAGTCATGGAAGCCGACTGGGAGGAAATCAGACGTCTTGCTGCGGACTTTCAAAGGGCTCAGTTTGTAGATACTGTTCAAAGGTAAAAAACCCACTATTGTTGTTGTTATTATTAGGAGTTATTATCTAAGTAGTAGTGGTAGTAGTACTGAACGTGTTGTTAAAGCCTCAGTTAAATAATCGAAGAGAATGATGATGGCAATTCCTTCTTTACTGTTGTGTTTGTCGTGCTTGTTTGTGTGTGAGGTTAATCAATGGCTCACCGATATTTTACTCAGATTTAGTCTATTTTGCGAGTGAAATTAGTTTTCCGGCTGCATTAGGTCCATATAACTAGATGCGGACTCGCAAACCTGCTGTTTAGTTACATATGTCATCTGGCTGTTCTGAGTGAATGAGCTGCACACTTTAACAAAGTACAGCAATGCCAAATGTATTGGTAGTGACTAGTGACATACATTTTGTGTTTTGCAAAATTTGCTACTTCTGTATTTGTAGATTATTTTGCAACATGTTTCTATGGTATACTGGATATCTTAAGCTTCAAAGACGATATTGGCAATAACACAACATATGCAAAGTGTCAATACTCACAGTGTTGTTTGGGCCTTGTTTTTCATAACCTCAGCAATTCGCTCTGGCATGATGGATATGAGCTTCTGGGCCAAATCATGATTTATGGGGGTCCTTTCTCGCCTTGTGGGTTTATGCTTATCCATTCGCTTTTTGAGGATTGACCACATGTTCTCTACATGGGATTGACATCTGGGGAGCAATTATTTAAAATGCATTTCATCACTCTGCATAACAATCTATAAAGTGAATGAACACCACAACAGCTTAAGCAGAAACTTTGCAAAACACAGCATTTATGTCACTGCCAATACTTTTGGCCACGACTGTACACAGCTCCTTGTATAAGGACAGAAACATGAATTTGGAGATGAACTTCATCTCCAGAGTTTCTCTGAGAGTTTACTGGATTTCACTAGCTGTGTCCCAAATGACATACTATGCACTTAAACCAGGGGTCGGGAACCTTTTTCAACCAAAGAGCCATGTTTCCAGTTTTGGTTAATTTTGCATCACCTACTGCTCTTGACGCTTGGTGACACTGCACCGGGACACAGCAGTTAACTTTTGAACTTTTAAAATAAGTATGGGGCCAGAAATGTTTTATTTTATTTGAAAATAAAAATATGGTGGATTTATGTAGATTCAAGTTTTCCAACACTGTATCCAATAAGTAGTCGTGTCAATCAATAAAAAAGTAACAAATTAATCGCACATTATTTTGAAAATGTATTATTAACATTAATGTTCTAAAATGTACTTTTAGATTTAATTTCACATTTAATCTTCAAATAAATATAGATCTTTGGTGCCATCGCTTACATCAGTACTACTAGTGATGTCTTTATTAATTTTTTTATGTTATTTTAACATAAATAATAGTTAATAATTAGATAATTACATTTATTAGGCTTTAAAAAACGTTTAATTCCAGCAAACTTTAAACAATCTTTACAAGCCCATTATAATATCTGTGCTCTTCTTGCCTAATTTGAAAGCTCTCAAACACTTTAATTCAATTCAATTGAATTCAGTTTTATTTATATAGCGCTCTTTTGTTTCAAAGCAGCTTTACAGAAAGAAAGTATTAGTATTAAATAACAAGCAGTCCATTCTTGCTCTTGGTTGTAGAAGGACATTGCCTGGGCTGGAGCATGATCAATTATATCCACAGGATCTCGTAGGAGGATGGCAAATGAAGTCCACAGGATCTTGCATGAGAATGGCACGTGACAATATGCTGGAGCTGGTGTAATCTGTAGTTGTATCTTGTAGCTGCTGTTCATTTTAATTTAAACACAGATAATACTGATATGCATCATGTAGGCTGTGCTGAAAATATGCCTTTTTATCTAGATTTAAATTGGGAGTGTGTCTGACCCTCAAATAGTATCATGAAGGCTATTCCAGAGTTTAGGTGCTACATATGAGAATGCTGTACCCCTTTGGTGGATTTAGTATCCTAGGTACTATCAGGAGTCCAGAGTTTTGTGATTGTAAAGAGCAGGATGGGTTGTAGCGTGATAGAAGATCTGTTAGATAAGCCGGAGCTAAACCGTTTAATGCTTGATAAAATTGGTGTTATGTAATCATAATTTCTATAGAATTCTGACTGACAACCATTTCAGTTCACATCTCTCCCCCAAACTCCGCCCTCAAAGATGACTGTCACTGTTCTCTCAGAAGGAGAAGGTGCACTCGTGGCCGGGATGCACAGAACATACTTTGCCAAGTTTAGTACATGGAATTGTGCCACGCGACCACTGTATGATGTCAAAGGATGTCGTGAGCAGCGGGGCTCCTGTCAGAACGCCCGCTCCAGTCTGAAGTTCATAAGTTACCGACTGATAAAGACGATTTCATTCAAAAATGTACTCCAGCGCTGCAAGTTCTGTGTGTTTCCTTGACACTTTTTAAAATACTCCACACACTGCTCTCTCTCTCTCTCTCTGCACTCAGCAGAAAACGTGCCACGAGCCTGTGCTTCCAGCGACAAAACAATAAAGTAGGGTCACATAAAGCGAACAAGATACAAGGTCTCGTCTTTGAACACCAAACACATTGTTTTCAATTAACACACCTGTTTCCCCAGAGGCCTTTCGCGAAGCCCCTCCGGTCCCTGTTGGTCTGGTCACGACCGCTCTCGGGAGAGAGAACCGCATCACATGTTTGCAAACCACACACAGTTTTCTGAAGTGAAGATACTCAAGACAAACGCATCGCTATTTCTCTAAATCAAATTAACGTTACACAGGACAATCCCGTCGCATGTTTACAAGCCACACACATCGCTTTCTAACAGTGAACGGACAAACGTGTCACAGTGACATTTTATCTACTTTTAGGTTGCCACAGGTCCCTGGGGTCTTACTTTAAAATACCGGTACTTACAATGTCTTTATTTGCAGCTTTGCCTCGTTCAGTGTGGATTATTTCCATTGAAAACTAAATAAATCCATTGCTCTCTTGTCTCCCGTGAGGCTGGGAACATTGTTCTGTGTTGGTCTGTGCCGCCAACAACACAACAGTTCGCAAGCTTTGCTACTTTTGCCATGGTGTTGAAACTTCACATACGCGAAAGAAAAATGGCAGCGGCGCAATGGGTGGACACGTTCAGAACAAGGGGCGTAAATATTATAATAAGAACGGCTGCTTACGTCATTAAGAGAGCGATTTCTGAAGCACTCATTTTCGCACAGGCTTGCAGAGATAGGCTCACATAAAAAAAGTTAATGATTTGTCATTTTTCACGTTTTCTGAGTTGGCAGATTGACCCGATTTTAGCATTTAAACATGGAAAAAGTCTGTTTTTCATGAAATCACCCCTTTAAGTCAAATTTGTTCGGCCATTTCACCTATTCGGCACTTATTCTAATATTTATCGGTTGGCGAACATTCGGTGCATCCCTAGTTTTAATGCAACTCAATCATTAGTAACTTTGATGATACTAAATCCTTTTAATGTTAGTAAATCCAGACGTTACTTTCGTGTTTGTGGTGGGATATATCCCACTTCCCGGGTGTCTTGAACGCAGTATTAAAACAACATGATGACGTCACGAAAATGTTAATTATTAGCTAAATATATAGTTATATAATTAGCGTGTGACGTCATCAAGTGCCACAGTTTCACAAAATCCTTGCGGAAACACTGGAGGATGCAGGACAACCACTAAGTAGTGCATTACAATAATCAAGTTAGGGATGCTCATTTTGGTTAATTTCCCTAACCGAGAACCGACGCTTGTTGTCCGAACCGACAGTCTGGAGCCTGTTGACAGTTCGACCCGTGGCAGAAAACACCCTTTCAGATGGCACGGATGTCCCGGGTATGCAGAGATAACGACTCAGGAATGTCGTTTCATTTGGTTTCCACCAGCCAGGATGAATATCCGAGAAGGGCACTTGGCCACATAAATGTGTCTTAGCTAAACAGATATAAATCTGCTATAACTGCTATAAAAATACATTTAAAACAACGAGTTTGAGCAAGGCTGCCAGTGTAGCACTACATTTGGAGAAGTAAAGCCCTGAAAAATGTGGCCTCAACATCCAGATGAATTACACTTGTCCAGTTTCGTCAAGTGGTTTCCGTGATCGTATTTTAATCTCGAAAATTTTCGGAGGGCATTTACACCTGGTCGCACGCTCTGTCAGTTAAAAACACATGTATAGTATATTTTTATTTCACCATACAGTAAACTAAAAAACATGTTTGATTAAATAGTTATTTAAAAACTTATTCTTGAATTATTATAAAAAAATATTATCAATATTATTTAAATTAAAAAAATGAACATACCTTTAAATCGTTAAACTGATTAACTCAAAAATTGTACTATTGGTGAAACGGTTAAACTCTTAATATGAATATCCCTAAATCAAGTCTTGAAGTCATACATGCACAAACTAGTTTTTCTGAATCAGAAATACACAGAATATTCGGCAATGTTTTTAAGATGGAAGAAGGCTTTTTTTGTGACGTTTGAGATGTGGTTTTCAAAAGTTTCTGTCCAATGTAACGCCAAGGTCTTTAACTATATTTGCTGATGCAACAGTGCATCCTTCTATTTGCAAATTGAAATCTTACAGGTATTTGGTCTGATAAGTAATATCTAAAGGAAAGACTGTAAACACCTTACAGTCTTAACTGCTAAATTCTACATTAAATACAGAAGAATTTTAATTAAAGCGCATTGAATATTTTTTTATTTTATTAACATTAGTGACAGGAGTTAATAAGAGTGCGGCCCCTTTAATTCTTTTGCTGTTTTTGAGTCTTTGATTATGTCTTTGGGGTATTTAACAATGGATTTTCATGTTTCTAATAAAAAACAAACGCTTTATATTTCATATATTTCAAGTCTATTGTTCACCGCTGTTCCTCTTCTAACAAAACGACTGGATTTCTTCCGGTCTCTATAAAGTCCCTCCTTCCGAAACGCTCTGATGGTAAAGCTGACCAGGTCTGTCCTGATTGGTTCCCCGCTTAGACTGTGTGAAGATGTCTCATCCATACCATATCAGCGAGCTTCCACTTCTCAGGCTGTTGTGATTGGTCGGTGCCCCTCTCAGTACACATGTATTTATAAACTTATAGCAATAAACAGTAACAATGGCGTCAACTTCCCTTTATCAGTTAAACACATGCGGATCGATGGAAGTGTAACGGAGGTCTGCTAGTGCATGTGCAAACGTCAATCTTTGTTAGAGATCACACATGTATTCCTACTCTGGCGAGGGAAATGACACCGGACTGAATGGCGTCAGACCGGTTATATTAATTAACAGGTAATTTTAACTAGCCCTGAATTAGGGTGTTTTCTAGCGGAACGATATGTAATTTTCTAAGAACAAATCTACTTTTTATTCTTTTTAACCACAAATACACAGCTTGCACCCAACCGTGTTGCGCGTTCACGACTTCCTGAAATACGTAATCACGTTGGAAAGGTCACGTGTCTGACATAAGCGGGTGTACCGACCCATTGTTTACGAGTGGTGAGAAGGAAGACCGTTCAGTTGTTGCTGGATGTTTTGCAAATGGTCCGTTCGTGTGCTTATCCGGGATGTATAAACGTTACACGCGTGACCTTTCCAACGCGATTACGCATTACGGGAAGTCGTGAACATGTCAACTCAAGATCGTCTATTAGCCCAACCGTACTATGGATAAGTTTGTGACATGGAATGAAAAGAAAACCAGAAATTCTGCACCAGCAGACAAAACCAAGACAGACAACAAAGTTTATTACCATTTTGTTGGGGCGATTGGGGACATGTGGGGCTCGGAGCCCTTCCCTACCTCCAAAGTGGGGAATGGCAGAAAAACTTTGAGAAACACTGCTTTAATGTGTCAAGTTGGTGTAACCACCATTTAAGGAGCAATTTCGTTAATATTATGCATGAAGATAATATCCATCCTTTAAGATAATAGAACTGTAGGAGTTTGTGTAAGCTGTTAAAAAAAAGAAGGGTCTTTGACTTAAAAGGATATCGTCTGTCTGATCTGTCTGTCACTGATCATTTTCATGTTTAACACAGGTTGTCTGAAAGAAACTGCATTGAAATAGTGTCCAAGATGGTGGAGGATAAGAAGCTAGATGTGCTTCACACTTTGGATGGGAAAGAGTATATGACTCCTGGGCAGATAAGCAGAGAAATGCGTGATGAGCTCTACATGCATGGAGGTCTGTGATCACACCACTTACATGACATGCAGTGAGCTCTTCCAACTTAAAAAAATGTGACCAGTTCACTCACCTTCACATTTTTACAAATAGGTGTATTATCAACCTTGACTTTTATTTTAAAACTTTTCATAAGCATCATCTACGTAAATAAAACAAACATTTTTGCTTTATCTTTTAAGGAAGGATTAATCTTGTGGATCTTCAAAAGGTTGGTTTGATCTGTCATTTAACACATAACATTTTGTATTTAATTATACTTGAATAGCTTTTTATTATATCACAGATTATCAGTGTAGATTTGGTCCATGTGGAGAGCAGAGCAAGTGAAATGGCTAAATCAGACAAGAGCACACAGCTGATTCTTGGCCAACTGATTGATAAGTGAGTGAAATCTAAAGACATTTTATACATTGTTGCCATGCTTTTTAATATCATATACTGTTCCTAAAGACTTGTCCTTAAAGCCTTTAAAAAATAATCACAGAGGTGTTGTACTTCTGCTCTTCCCCAATAAAGTAAATACTTGGATTGCCTTGCTGAGGAGGTGAATGATAAACTACAGGCGGCTGGACAGTTGAACATCGCAGAGCTCTGCAAAACATATGATCTACCTGGAGAATTTCTTACTGAAGTGAGTATAGTCTTTATCAAGTATTCATTTTCTGTCTTGTGATTACATTAGGTAAGGGATAATTGCAGAGCAATCCCAGACAGGGTGGAATTGCTTAGGCATATACAGGGAGAAAATTATTTAAGAGCTGACCATTTTTTTTTGGTAACACTGTTCTACATAACAGAGATATGCTAAACCATAATAATATGCGCTTAAGTGCTTAAACAAACATTTAAATACATTATTAAGGAAAATACAAACTATAACATTAGTTGCATACATGACAATATATGAAACTGCTAACAAAATAACATCAACATACACGCCTTTTGGTATAAAGACCTGGGGCCTCTTTTATCAACAATGCAGAGAAAAAGTTCTATAGTATGTCATACAAATGAAATTCAGAATAAGTACACAAAATCTGTATTTATTATGGCTGTGCATTTACCACGTTTATTATAATTAACACGTTACGGAAAATTAACGTGATTAATATTGTAAAAATGTAATGCACCCGCCTTGCCTGAGGCATAAGTAGGTCATCTTACATCAGGGCTCCAGACTAACTTTTTTTACTAGGAGCACTGTAGCCCCTGAAATCTTCAGGAGCGCAAGCAGAAAATTTAGGGGCACACCTTAAATCAGCCTGCAATGCAATAATAGCTGTATTACTGACAAATACTTTTTATAATAAAGAAACTTAACTCACAGAAATCACAATGTTCAGTTAAATTTTCATTTCAGAGAGATAAGACATTACTCAAAATTAAGGTCTTATGGAATCTGCAGACTTTTGTGTTAATTCTGTGATAAAACTTTGGAAAAATCTGCAGAATTCTGTGGAACACTTTTTAATGCGTTTACATTTGTACAGAAATGTAAATGTGTTAAAATAGTCTTAAAATACTACCTGTCTATGCATTTCACTGCAGGTGACAGTGGTTTGGTTCTGTTCATCATTTAAAAGAGACTGACCCTGCAAAGAAGCTTTAAGTGCTAAGTAAAGAGACTGTTTAAACTCTGAATACACCAGACCAAATTAGTACTCTGAATGAATTTGAACCAACAGAAAATTTGCATGTCATTTTGTATGGAAAGTATATATTTTTTGTTAATAGTGTTAAAGCAGAACGAAAGGGCTTGTCTTCTTATGATGATTTAATTATGTATTAAGGACACTTTTCAAAACATAATGTAAAGACAACTTCACATAAAGTTAAAAAGAGCATTCGCCTGTCGTTCATTCTTGTTGTGAATGGATTGGAAATTAGTCAGCGCTGTCTCAATTAATCATCAGATAAATGGCATATTCTGAACTCGTTTTAATCCATAATCTCACTTGATTACTCCATAGTCAAATCGTCCGTCATCAGGCTAAAAAAAATCCATCACAGCAAACAGCGAACTGTAGTAATGCGCTCACATTGTGTCTGTAAAATTGTCAATGATAAGATGAGCTGTGACCGACGCAACAACAGCGAGAAACATCAGGACTCTCCCCTTCTTGCACACATAGGCCTACACTGTGTGCAAATTAATTAGGGCTGTGAATCAATAAAAAATGTTTAATATAATTAATTACATGATGTATGATAAATTTATCTAAATAATCACACATCACATTTGGGCCCAAAATGTATTTTAAAGCCATTATAAGACAATACAGAAAGTAGCTAAAGATGTTCAGAAGCTAAAATGGCCAAAAATTAGTTTTTTAGAAGCTATTTATTATTTGTATGTAATTATGGACCAAAACAGTTTGTTACCAGCATTCGTAAGAAATATCTTCCTTTTCCCCAAAGAAATAGTAATTCGGGTTTGAAAGGACATGAGGGTAGGTAAATATGTTGAATTTTCTATCTTGGGCTAATTATCCCCCGTATTTATTGTTTATTATAATTTTTTTACTTTTTAATTACATTTTTCCATTTAAGAGGGATATGACATTATAAAGAGAATTCTCATTACAGTACAAGAACACATTAATAGATGACAGCTTCTGTCTTGGTCAATCCATTTACAGATGAACTGTGTTCATGTTAATAGATCCAAACAGTTGATAAAAGTGACTGGTTTTGGAAACGCAGTTTTGTAGTATTTTATTCACGTGTCGTCCGCCGTACGGTGAACTGAATGTGCTGTTTCTCCCTGCCGTTCACTGCACAGAGAAGAAGCTCCCTGCACCAGTAAAGCGAGACCTCACGCTCGCTGGCAGCACTGATGACAGTTTCCCACTGATTTGAAGCAAAGGTTTATCCAAAAAGATGCTAGGTTTGTCGCTGGATAACGCTGGAGAAAAGGTGCAAATGGTTCGCATGGCTATTTTTGACTGACACGACGATAGCGAGAAACATCATAGACGCTTGACCCGCTCAGATGACTATTACTTCGGGACCCTCTCACACACATCTTTTCTGTGATGTTGGTCTGATTATTTGAATTAAAAAATTATATTTCAAAATGTATGTTATTCAAATGCAAAGAATTACACTCCTGCCACCATTTCATTTGAACTAATAATGTAATTACAGTGATGAATTAGTTTATTGCTTTATTTGGTTTTTAGTATTATTTGTTCATGAAAATGTCACATTTCTGCGTCCACATTTTTAGATAGATTAATCTTTTTTGTCATATGAAGACGCAACCTGTGACCTTTCAGCTCAACGTTTGTAACTGTTTGTATGTAAAAATGCAACTTGTGATCTGCTAGGATAGGGGGCATCTAAAACATCTGTTATGCAGACAAACTGAAGATCATTTTGATTGACTTTTCTAACATTCCGTTTTTTTCTACACTAGGAGCTGAATATAAGGCTGGGCAGAATTATCCAAGGGCAAATTGATCAGTACAACAGAGGAGTGATCTTTACCAAAGCTTTCCTCTCCAGACACCAAGCTCGCATATGCGGGCTGTTCAGTGCCATCACAAGGTCAACAACCCTAGATCATATTTCCTGTTGTACATTTGAACAGTTTATGAAAAACTACAGTCTAACCCCACTGTAAAAAGTAAAAATGTATATTATGCCCGAATTATTTGATTTAAAATAAATAAATCGCATTAAAATAAATACAATTATTTTAAAGAGTGCAAAAATTAGGGGTGTAACAATATATCAAGTATTACACGTTGCAATACAAAAAGGTTAAGATATGTATCATGGAGCTATGGCGATTGTTTTAAATTGACATCTTTTTGATCCTGTCATCTGTTTTGATCGTTTCATCATGTCTCAATGTCCTGCCTTTAAATATTTAAATGTAACTTTAGACATCAGCTTCATTTAGTATATGCAGATATATGAATATGCAAAATTTTTGCACTCTGCAGTTCCAGGTGCTGCTAAAACTTAAAGTGAAGCTAAAACAGCAGTGCAGCGTTTGATTCTGCCTGCATCTATGAGCCATCTTTGCATATTTAAGGCCCGTTCAGATTGCGGGAAATGCGAAAAAGCAAAACGAATACCCGACGAACCAAGTTTTCATATCAACGACGAAACGAATGTTTTGACGCCCGCACGGTAGATGGCGCTGATTGAGAATACATTTATTAATGTATTTCAGTTTGATTACTGATTGGTGTTTGACTTTAAGAGTCAATTTAGAGATCATTTAGGATATTTTTTATATAAAAAAATTTCATTTCTGCTGTAGCATAGGTTTACTAATCCATAAATATTTACTACTCCATAAAAACACAGTTAACCCCGTTTGTTTTGTCATCCTTTGTCTAGCGTTACATTATATAATCACGCTCTTATTCATGTAAAGGCTTTTAAACCAGTTGTGAAAATGGGAGAAGCGTCAGATCTGCATAGAGAGACAGTTCTTAAAGGGGCCGCATTCTTAAACCCGCTGCTGTGACTCCTGTCATTAATGTTGATCAAAGAACAAAAGAAAAGAGTGTTTCAATATGTTTTTTTAGCTTTAATTAGAATTATTCTCTATTTAATTTAGAATTTATCATTAAAAACTATATTTGTAAGTGTTTGAGAACTTCATTCAATTTCTGTATATTTCCTACCTGTTAGACATGAGAGCTCTCAATGATACTGTTGAAGGGCTATAATTCATGTTAAAATAAATAAAAATAGTACATTTAATAGAGACATAAGTTGCAGTACCAATGTTAGAATGTTGGCTTTCATTCATAAAATGATGCTGTCAAAGAAATCTGTTGTTTCTACATTAATTTCGAGATAAAATGTGAAATTATTAGAATGTAAAAGTATATTTAAAAAAATGAATGTTATGTGCGATTAAATTGTGATTAATCAGCTACATTTTTGTTATCGATTGACAGCACTGGTAAATATATGTTTCATGTTTAAAGCATGGTACAGAACTATGCAGTATTAAAATTATTATTTTAAATCATATTAAAATTAAATGTATTTATACTACTCAAACTGTCTGAACTAACTTAAAGTTCAACCAGTCTGTTGTCATTTCTCTGTCCTTTGTTCATTGTTGTGGTATGTCTACCATTTCTGTTTCTAGACCTACGCAGATCAGCGTTCTGATAAATATGTATGGTTTCCAGGAGAATTTGTTGTACTGTAAGTATTGCAAATTGTTGTTAAATAGTAATTGATGAAATAATTCTGTGTATAGACAGCTTGTGTGTGTTTTGTTTATCAGCTGTGCTGGAGGAACTGGTTAACAGTGGTCGTTTGAAGGGCTCAGTGGCAGGAGGAAGGCAGGATAAAGCCATTTACATTCCTGACATTTACTCCAAAACCCAGAGCACTTGGGTTGAGTCCTTTCTCAAACAAAATGGGTATTTAGGTAAGTTCCGTAATGTAATGTACAGTAATGCTCTATGTATAGTAGGAACTGTATTGTAGTAACTTTAAGATTTATTCAGGATTGTAAACTTTTGACTTCAGTTTGGAGTGAGATTTTTCAGCCCCCGGGGGGAGGATGGGGTGTGTTTTTTGCTGGTTGGCGTATGGGATGGCATGCTTTAGAAGTGTATTGATTGTTAAAAGATTTGATAACATAGTCTCATTACTTTCATTCATTTTAGATGAACGGTCCCTTTACATTTAGAGCACAGACAAAATTTAAGAAAATGAAAGAATAAAGAAATGGACAAATAAATAAAAAAGTTGTTAAAGCATCACAAAACACTAAACAACATTTGTTTAGATGTTAACAGAGTTGATTGTGCTGCACATCATAGAAAGCAATTTTAGGAGCAGCTGTGGGTTATTACAGTAGAGAAAACTAGTTTGTGTTTAGCTTTTTTTGCACTATTTTTGCCTTCTGGGTTTAAAATCCTCATCTGGCCAACGTCACAGGTTGTGTGATGCGTCGGTGTCTCATAATTATTTGTTTTCTTTTCCAATGAGAAGAATTTTCTCCTAATTATTCATGACAGCGCCTGGTGTGTTTTTATCTGACCCTTCAGAGAGACGCGTCAATGGCACGTGATAGTACGCTGATGGATAAATGAAGAAAAGCAGAACACAAAAAAACATAATCTGATAATTACATATATAAGTATATTTTATGTAAAATACACTATATGTGGGAGAAGGGCTTCTACATCTTCACTTCAGAAAACTGTGTGTATGGTTTGTAAACACGCAACGCGGTTCTCTCTCCCGAGATCGGTCGTGACCGGACCAACAGGGACCGGAGGGGCTTCGCGAATGACCCCTGGGGAAACAGGTGTGCTTATCAAAAACAATGTGTTTGGTGTTCAAAGACGAGACCTTGTTTCTCGTTCTCTTTATGTGACCCTACTTTATTGTTTTGTCGCTCACAGCCCTGGCTGCGTTTTCTGCTGAAAAGGGGGGGGAGACTAGCAGCTCACTTGCGCTTAAAGAGACACACACCAAAACAGCGCGTTTCTCCTCACATGCAAAAGTGGGCATGTAGCGCATGGTATATTAAAAGATCTGTGGTGTTTTTTGAGCTGAAACTTCACAGACACATTATGTGGAGCCCTATGCTTTATATAACATCTGTGTGAAACTAGAAAAAAATCACCCCTTTAAGACTTAAAATATCATAGTTTGCACATCACTGTGCCTGTATTTGGGTGCTTTAGTTGCAAAACTTATATGTAGAAAACATGTCAGATCCTGACGGTGATGCGTTAACTGACAGAAGTTAAGATTACTGATTTATATATTTGAATGTGCACTCAGTTTACACTCAGGAGTGACTGTCCTGAGTGTAAACGTGGCTTTGAAAACAAAGTTGAAATATATGACAACTGTGGAATGGGCAAGAAATTCTGTGTTTATTGTGTAATGTAATGTGATTACACGTTTACAAGATTTTTTATTAAGATTATAATCTACTAATTAGATTTAATCCAGGTACGGACCTTCCAACCTTTGTCACACTACGCAACAACTTGGTGACACTAAATGTAGTAGTCAAATCAAGGAACAGCAAAATAGCAAAGGCAGGCAGGGATGAAATGGGTAAAGCCTATCCCTAAAAAGAGCCTGCAAATGTCTGATTACCATATGTTCATGAGCAATCATGTCTACACTACTTTTAATTCAGCCGTTTAAAAATTGTTAATACAAATGATTAGACTGAAAAGTAATTTGCGTTAAAAAGTCATTTTAATACTGACGTTTAAATGTAACTGAGTTACTGTACTCGTTACTTCTGTAGTAATCTGATTACGCAGCGTGTGTTTCTTCAAATGCATTACCCCAACACTGCTGACAACATAAAATGAAATGATGTATTTTATTGGGCAAATAACTCTAACTTACAGTGAGAGTTGAAGCAAAACAGATCTGAAGTGCCTGAACAAGTCTGAACGCAAAATGCAAAATCTTGTGGAAAACACTGGTATAATGTTATTGTGGTATAATGGTATTACTGATTATGACCAGAGTTTATAAAAAAAAAAACTCTGTCAGATGAAGTTTTAGTGATGTTCTGCTGTTCTGCTCAGAAAGGCCAAGGCATGAAGCTATGAGACAAATCAGTCAAGAACAACTGCAACTGCAAATAGAGCTGATGAAAGATGCAAAAAATGTCATCTCAACAACTCGTCGCCCTAGAATTATAAGGTTCTATCTGTGTTCAGAGAAGTTTTGAGATATTGAGCTTCAAAGGTTTTGCATATTATATGACAAAAATGATATGGGAAACAAATCTCTTTCATACATGAAAAAGACGCATTATTTCTGAAATTTTTAAATGGGGGTTTTTGGAACAGGTCAAACGCAGATAGAACCTTCTTGTTCTGAAAAAATCACTTTCTGTTTAGAATTTAGAATTATAAGGTTCTATCTGCAAAACATTCATTTAAAGCTAGACATCAAGCAACAAACAATTTGCTTATAATTTTGGTTAAAACATGAATTTTATGATGATTTAGTGTTGTAATAATGTGTTGATGTGTATATAAAAAGCTTTTCTGACATGCATTTAATATTTTAGGACGCATAACTTTTTGTTCAAGTTAAGCATTAAAGGCAAGACTAAATGACTTATCTATAGTGCAGATGTTAATTTAAGTTAGGTAGGTATATGATTGGTAAATCAACACATTCTTGCAGAAACCATTAAGTTTATGTTGGTTAAAACAGAAAGCAGCTGACCTAGACTTTACAGAAAGACTTTTACTTAAAACAGAAAGAATCTGACCTAGACTTTATTCTACAGAAGGTGGGGCAGGTCGAATCAATCCTAGAGATGAGTATGGCTGAAACAACATTATAATGTTAATTTTTGTAATTAAGACTGTTGACATTGTTGAATATTTGGCCTTTAGGGCTTAATAAAATATATAAAATTGAAGGGCTTTGTAAAATGGAAGGCATAAATCGCAGTGTATAAGAGTGTATGTAAAAAATATAAAAATGGGATTAATAAATAAATTAGCAGGGCTGGTTCGGTTTTAGGCTTTACTCCTCATTCATTGGAGATTATCGTTGAAAAGAGAACAAGTGCAAAACTAAAAGTGATTCTGTTTTATGGAGATAATCCACTACACAGTATTTTAAGTGGATTTAAGAGCTCATTCAGTGGTAGATTGGTAATGCCCCAGTGTTCTACAGAGCGTTTTAGAAGGTCTTTTATACCCACTGCTGTTAGGTTTTTTTAATGATGTTATATAATTTTGTATCTTGTATGTATTGATGTCCATTGTTAACTGTGTCCTTTGTATTGTGAAATGGTGGCAAATTAATTTCCCTCACAAGGATTAATAAAGTAGTCTAACTAACTATGTAAACCTAGGAATTAGGAAGCTAGTGCTGTTTCTATAAATATAAAAAATAAACCCCTCGACAAAACCCAAAACAAAACAAAGCAAAACAAAGAATACTGTAGCACTCCTTGACAAGAGTATCAATAAAACAGTCAACCTTGAGGTTTCTTATAAACTGTGGTCATTTTCCAAACGTAAGTGAGCATCCCTATGCCCTACTCCTTTCGAAGGGCTGAGCCCTTGAAGTGAACTCTTTAAAGGGTGTAGGGCATTACTGTCTCACATGTAACAGCTGAAATAATTTAAGTTTTTGTCAAAGATTCTGCACAGATTACACTCAGAACAATCATTAAAAACCGATATACACGTTCTAGGTACTGGGATTCTGTACTTTTTCCCAAAGGTGTGTAACAGCGCCACCTGCTGTACAACAGTACAAACACTAATTGCCGTAATAACTCGTCTTTGGCAGGGAACCGTTTTTTTTTTAAATGACGATAACTCGTCAATGGTGGTGAAAGAGTTAAACATATTAAACATATTTTCCTATAAACTAAATGATCTTATGATTTAAGATGGTTAAAATACAGTATATGTATCACTGACAAAAATAATCTAAAACAAATACAAACAAAATTATTGTACTTACATTTGTAGGTAACGTCAAAATCCCGCACCAGACGAGAACTCGTAATTCAAGATCATGTGACCATGGCATGTACCCTTCGCTAACGTACTTTCAAGTGCGCATAAATGCCGTTTGGAAAATGCCCATTGTTTTGCACTGCACTGTTTCCTCAGATATTTCCCACTGCCACTGAGGAGCCGCCACATGACAAAGAAAGCTGATTGGTCTGATTATGCTGATTGACTCGCAGAAAGAACCTTTTTGTTTTCTTTAAAAAAAGTCCCAAAATGTACACATTTAAAAAAAAACATGGCATAATGTTAATAAATTGTCATAGAATAAGAATAAGTGAACAACTCAATTTTGTCAAAAATGTCAGATAGAACCTTATAATTTTAAAACGACAAATTTAAGTCAAATTCTTCACACATGTGCACAAATGCTTCCTAAATGCAAATATGTTTTTTTGATTTGAAGCAGTTATTCTGAAATTTGATTGTATTATTTTATTACAATTTTTAACCAATTTATAGGTTGAACACTGAGAATAGTTTTTTCCTCTCAAGTCACAGTAAAATTTTCCAAGGATGACTTTAGGTTTTCTATTCTGTGGTATCATCCTGTAGATGCTGTTGATAGAATTTACAAAACGTTCCGGTAATGTTATAGCACTTCTCTGTCAAGGATGAGTCTGAGATTGAAATGCAGGCACAGAAAATGTATTGACACAAGACAACAACAACTAAGACAGTGAGGGCCTAATCCACTGTAGGGCAATGGGACTAGGTTTGGAAGCACAGGGCTACAGAAGGAATAGCCGGACGTTGCAGGGAAAACCCTGGCAGTGTGGAGAACGACTGAATGGAGACCCTGTCACGGTGATGCAGAAACACCAGATGGGGAGCCAAAGCTGTAACTAGGGGATCTGCCAGAGAAAACTGGGTAGTAATACAAGTTAGGTCCCAGGAGTCTGGACTGGAAGAAAGAGACTCTGACAGAGAACAGGAGTACCTACATGGCCACAGCACACTGGAAAAACAGTGAACGGATCTCCAGAAAAGATGGCTTGACTGGCTTAAAGTTACGAAAGATAACTAGACGGGACATACTAAACAACTAGACTCTTAATTAGATAACCTCAACTGTGCAAATGTCTTGACCCAGCAGACTTGAGTAGACTGAAAGAGCAGTACAATTTTGTGGCTAGAACACTCAACGAACGTCAAAAGAAAAGAGGAATAAATAGGAGAGAGAGTGAGGGAAAAAAATGATGACAGGTTCATTAATGGAATAACAAGGGGGCGGGGTCACAACACATGACATGTGAGCACATGGCCAGCTGTCAAAACAACAGCCATGTGCTCAACACAAAGCAGATACACAAACACAGAAACAAGGGCAGACTAGAAATGGACACCTGACTTTTCTTAGTCGATTTGTTTGTTTTTTTCCCCTCAGAGTTTGAGGCGCTGACACGTCTAGGGATTACTGATCCAGTCAGTTACATAAAGAAGAATTTTAAGTCTAACAGGCTGCTGTTTCTCAAATCGGCATGTGTTGGCAAAACCATCGTGGATCAGCTAGAGGCCTCCATTGAAGAGGGCATCAACTCAGCCACCTGGGTAGACATGCAGGTATAATTATGAATTCTTTTGATGTAAAATGTCATGTTTTCGCTGAACAACTCCCAAGTTTGCTAAGCTAATTTCTTTTTTTAGCCAATGCTGCCAAGCAGTCTGTTGGAGGAGGATGTAGGAATTCTTTTAAATGAGGTGGTGAGGACCATGAACATGCAATCCAGTGCAAGGATTCTCTCCACTTTCGTTATCAGTGAGAAGTTTATCAGTGGATGCCTTGCTTTATTTGATGACATCATGCAGCAGAAAGCACAGAAGGTATGTAAGGTTTTCCTACAACTTACATGGCTCTGTAAAACTGTACATCGCATATATAGCGCAGTAGCGGATTTAGGCATGTGCAAAATTGGCGGGGCTGGGAAGGTTACTTTTATAATGTATTTCACTACAGATTACGAAATACTTGCTTTATAAAGGAACCTGTTACGTATTGCATTAGATAACACGAGATTTGTAACTTAATCGAAATACTTTGGAATACTAATAAGGTTCGTAACACCTGGGATCACCAAACAGAGGATTGGCTTTCTGCCGCATATTACTTTTACAACATCAATTTTACAGTTTTCCCTAATTGGACATTATAGTCCACAATTGTGAGTGTGTTTCAAAATTCTAAAAAGAAACAACTGTGAGAAAAAGTCAGAGCTGTGAGGCAAAAGGTTGCAATTACCTAAAGAATTATTCAGACGAGAAACATGAAACAAGTCGTTGATCATTCAGACAATATAGATACAAGGGTGTTCAGAATATATGTAAACTTCTATTAATGTGAAATAGCTTATGCAGGACAGCACTAAATCAAATTAACATGCAATTTCTATGAACCCAGATCCCTCTTATTTTGATAAAATTATTCAAATTTTGCATATTTGGCACAGTGTATGACGCTTATGAGCAGAACAGTTTAAATTGCTTTTGCAGATTGTCAGCGAATCACCAATTGTTGTTTACATGAATTGCCTGTTACAGTTTATATAAATATATGGTGTGGTATGGTGCGTTGATCTATATAGTTACTTCATATATTTAATTCTTGAATATGTATTTGTATAACAGGGAAATAGAACACAAACGTTTCAGCTAATGTCTTCATTGCATTTCCAAAATGTAATTATACAAAACATATTAACGATTTTTCACAACAAATATTAACAACATCGGTGTTAAATCCTCCGTTAATTTTTATTTACGTGACAATCATGCTTTATTTCACAAAAAAATGTGCTGTTTATTTACTCAACCCCAAGCCATCCGATATGTTGGTGACATTTTTCTTCTCTCTTGTCATTTCAAACCTGTACAACATTTTCTTCTACAGAACACAAAAGAAGAATATCGGAAACTGAACAATGGCAATACCTATTCACATTATTCACTTAGTTACAGTTTTTTACAATCGCTATGACAATTTTTCCTATTCTTTTAACAATTTTCCTAAACCCTTAACACAGTTAGCACATCATGTCTTGGTAAGCTATACAATTAACACATTTCTTGTTGCATTGACACAAAATGCATATAGCAAACACATATTTAAAATGCTTTTTACACACAAGCTCAAAAAAGTATTTTTACTGCCAAATTTACAAATGCTTTCACACTGTATGTCAAAACAGATAACATCACATTCTAAACCTATAACATTCCATAAACGTAAAGGCTTAAGTCAAAGTGAACAGCTGTTTATATTGTGAGTTGAAACACAGATACTGTATATATCACCTGTATTTTATTCCATTGCTAATGAGAAATAGCAAATTGCAATTATGCAAATATATAAATCACAGCCGTAGTCTATATTTACACCTTCTGTTGTAAACAGGTAAAGTGAGGGACCGTAAGATGAACCTTTTGAGAGGGACCTCCTTCTTAAAAAACATATCCATGTATCATTTTTGATGTATAAAGAAACATTTAGGTTTTATTAGATAAATAGTGAATGTGATATTACAATATAAAGACAACATATTGTTTCCAAATTTTGCAAATAGTTGGCTACACTTGCTGGAGGTATATAACCCTGAAGAGTTTTCTTCAAATGCATTTGTACTGTAATAACTTTCCCTTTGTGTGCGAAAAAAATACATATTCACTAGAAATATACAAATATAAACAATTCTGGAAACAGCAAAAAAGAAGATAAACACTGACTATAAGCTTCTATGGCTGCCTGGGGGTCCCCGGACCCCAGTTGGACAAAGTGTCATCCATTGTCTGGATTTTTCCAGAAACCAACAGGATACTGTGTAAGGGCAGAACTGACACATATGAAATAATACAGTTTCTTTAATTCCATGTGATGTTAGTGTTTTTATGACATTGTGATATGATTGGCTATATGTTCCTATTAGTAGAGAACATGTGTTGGTGTTTTGGTAGACGCAGTGTATTGTGTTCGTGTATTTTTAAAATGAGTGTTGGAGTTTAGTTTATGATGTGCGATTTTGAGCATGAAATTAACAGTTTTCCCAAATCTGTGTTTTAGGTGTGTTGCTGTGTTAAGAGTTTAGGAAAATTGTTAAAAATGATCATAGCAATTGTAAAAAACTGAAATGGGTACCGCCGTTGTTTGGTTACCAACATACTTATTTTGTGAATAACTTCCTCTGTGTTCTGCAGAAGAAAAAGTCTTACAGGTTTGAAATGACATGTGGGTGAGTAATTCCAGTAATTCCATAAGTGGGAGTTTTATTTCTATAGCACTTTTCACATTGTTGCAAAGCAGCTTGACAGGTAGAAAGATAAAATAAACAAAAGGTAGTATTATTATTCAAATAACAAGGTACCATCTTTGCTCTTGATTGTTGACGGAGATTGCCTGGGCTGGAGCTGGGATGATCACTTAAATTCACAGGATCTCGCTGGAATATGGCACACATGAAGTCCACAAGTTCTCACATGAGGATGGCAAGTGACGATCAGCTGATGCTGGTGTAATGTGTTGTTTCCTCTGGATGCTCAGTCAGTCTGCAGGCTCTCACAGGAGGATGACACTAGGTGGTCCTACTTTAGGATGGGTATCCTGAGGTAGGGGAGGAGGGTAGCTGCTGTTCATTTACTTATAAACAAGAGATAATACTAGTATGCATCATATGTATGCTTTGCTGAAAAGATGCGTTTTTTATCTATATTTAAATTGGGAGAGTGTGTCTGACCATCGAATAATATCAGGAAGGCTGTTCTAGAGTTTAGGTGCTACATATGAGAATGCTGTACCCCTTTGGTGGATTTAGTTCCTCTAGGTACTATCAGAAGTCCGGAGTTTTGTGATCGTAGAGAGCGTGATGGGTTGTTGCGTGATAGAATCTTTGGTAGATAAGCGGAAGCTAAACCGTTTAATGCTTTATAAGTTATTAGAAGTACTTTATAGTCTATACGGTACTTAATGGGTAGCTAGTGTAGGGATGATACATTTGGTGTTATGTGGTCATATTTTCTAGACCTTGTAAGAACTCTAGCAGCTGCATTTTGAACTTACTGTTGTTTGTTTAATGATGATGCAGGACAACCACTAGTAGTACATTACAATAATCGAGTCTTGAAGTCATAAATGCATGAAGTAGTTTTTCTGCATCAGATATACTGGAATATTCCTTAGTTTGGCAATGTTTCTAAGATGGAAGAAGGCTATTTTGGTGACGTTGGAGATGTCGTTTTTAAAAGACAGGTGTTTTTTTATTTGCTGAGGTAATGTGTAATATTCTGCTTACAGGTATTTGGTCTGATAAGTAATATCTCTGTCTTAAAAAAATAACTAGTCATCTAATGTATTATGTCCTGAACGGATGTAAGTGGTTCGCCCAAAATAACATAATCATTAATGGCTGGAATTGAACCCTGGTCTCTCACGTTTTTACGTCTGGCTCTAACCACTAGCACACAGAGGCTCATGTGTGATTTATCACCTTTAACCTTGAGACGAAATGACTCGGGCACAAAAGAAAACACATTCAATGTTATTGTCAATTATAATTTTTACTTATTAGTTCGGGCGCCAGGCAGCAATTGAGTCTGTCACAATAAACCTGGATAGCGTAAACACCCCACCGGTTACATACAATGATAAACAATCAAAGAACAAATCAAACACAACAATAATATATTTTAACCAATAGAAAAGAAAACATACTCTTTTGGTTCAGTCCAACTTGCATGACAATATAGGGAAATTGTTTGACACCAATGCAGTTCATTTTTAACATTGTTCTTAGCACACAGTCTCTAAAAGATTGCCAACACAAACGCTTTGTTACTGATTAGGTCGTGATTATTAGGGATTGGGTTTAGGGAGAATAATCATTCATTTAATAGTCTACTGAACCTTTCGTGTCCTTGTCGGTGCGTGGGAAGCGGTCCTCCTCGCCGAGGGAGATATACGGCGGACTTCCTCGATCAGACTCCTGAAATCCCTCTTCAGAATCTCCGTCTGCCGCATCCTGATGTTGTTCAAAGGGGTCCCATGCTTTCAAAAAGTTTGGGAACTACTGTATAATATAGATAGTAGTGAAATGTAAAAGAACCTGTAATGATTGCTCTTTCGGGCCCAGGGAACCGCGTTTGGGAGCACATATAAAACATGATTTCTGAAAATGAATAAAACTGGGTTTCTTTTTTTGCTTTTTCAAATGAACTTTTCATAAATTGTCAAAAAAGAAGACTCTATGATGGTGACTATATGATGGATAGTGTGAAAAAGATCCGCTGCAAGTATGGCTTTAGATTACTGTCAGGTCCATAGATATAAATAACCAGATGCCATATTAGAAGCTGTTTCTATGGGCCGCTATACCATATTGGAACGGTGCGAGCCGGCCTGCGTTGCCAAGTCTGCAGTTTTCTTTTGGAATTGGATTACTTGTTAACTGTTGCTGAAAAAAAATCCTCTGGTTAGGAATGGAAGGATTTTGATGTTTAGCTGTCAATCCTTAGATGATTTTATTTTTGAATGTTAAGTTCTGTTACTTGGACTTGGGACATTAGGCTTATGATGAATGATTTTGGTTCACAATTCTGGCAACTCCATTAACACTCAAGAGCAAACTGACTAAAGTTATACGCTTGTATAAGTATGAAAATGTATGTACTGTTGTGTAACATTATATTTGCTAAACTAAAACATGACAACTAAAGAGTATCCCATTATTCGGGTATTCTTATCCCTGTGGTTTTCACAGCCAAGCTGCATTATTTTTATGCTTAGAGATGAGTTTTAAGTAATAAAATGACCGAATGCAGTAGGACTTTAAAGTCTGTGTGTATACTGGGTTACATCTTTTTTTGTGCTGTAGATTCAGCAGTGGAAGAAAATGTGTTTTTGAATGTTTTATGTATATTTTATTACGTGTCTGTGTGTTTATCTTTTATGTTTGTAGGAAGTGAAAAACAACCCTGTGTTTCTGATGGAGGACGATTTCAAACAGACATGTGCATTACTGGAGACTTTGAAGAAAGATAAAAAAGACGAACGGCGGAAGAAAACTTCAGGTGAAGAGATTCAAATATGTCTCTTTAATTGTTCAGCTTTATATTAAGTGTTTTAGCTTTATGTAATGACTTCATGCTCATAATGTTTACTTTATTTATAATCTTACATTTGTGTTTTATTTTCGTTTACTTTAGTTTAGTTTTTACATGGCACTCAAAGCTTTGACATGAAGCAGACTGTTATAGTCTTCTATAATAGTTTATGTTAGAAGCCTGTTGTTGTATACGCTTGCTCTATAACCCTTAGAGGGCAGTGGAAGTGTGAAAGGAGGTGGAGGAGGAAATGCCAGAGAGATTAGAATCCGAAAAACAAAAAAGAAGGGCAGAAGAGATGAAGACAGCGATGAGGAGACAGCACATGCCTCTCAAGGTATGGAGAGAGATAAATACATTTCCGTGGTTTGTGGAAACAGACACGAAACTACGGTACTGATTTAACATTTTGTGAAAGGAAATTTGACGCTATATGAATCCCTGTTTTTTATTATATCAGGGCGAAATAAGCCAGCAGATGTGCCCTTCCTGTCATTGGAAGAGATCATAGAAGTGCTGGAGGAGAAGGTGTGTGACAGCTCGGAGGAGCTGCTTCAGGAACTTGCAGAGCAGTTAATCAGGTTCAAAACATGAATTCACCTTCAAGCAAATTCACAACAAAGCTTTGTTCAAATTCATAGTGAACTGCCTTTCTGTGTTCTTCTTACATAAGTTTGGTCCTCCTAAACATCATTAAAACCGCATGGCTCGGTTTCACAGACAGGGCTTAGTTTACGGTAAGCCAATGCGAACCCTTAGTTAAATTCGGATATTTAAGTTACTTTTATAAAAATGCCCCAGTAAAAAACATTACTGGTGTGCACCTTGAGACAAAACAACGGCGCTGACATATTTTAAGATGTTTTAAGGTGAGTTAATTTCAGTTAAGACTGCCCAAACATTCATTTTATGACAGAAATCCATCATAATCTGTTTTACCTGTCATTTTAATTTTCATATTCTAATGATAATTAGACATTTAATAGCTTTTGATTTTTAAAAGGGAAGAGCACGCATGTTAGATTGTGCATTTATTTATTTGGTCTCCTTCCTGCGTCACGCTGTTTTTAGCTTGTGGGCGTTTCACACGGGAAGCGGGCCACGCGGCAGTCGCAACTGTCTAGATCATTTTTAGTGTCTGCAACTTTTGTAATTTGAAAGTTCACTCAAAATGGAAATTGTGTTATCACTCTCTTACCTTTGTCATTCCAACCCAATTGCTCCTTTATGAAACACAGATTGTATTTCAGTCTAGTAGTATTTGAATATAAATATAAATTGACCATGTGATTACTTTCTATACTGATAAACATGAAAAGACAGACATGGTTTTAGCTATTGTTATCTAATTTGCACACAAATTCAGTTTTTGGACCTCCAACCCTGCGGTGTATTACAAAAGTGAAGTGTGGAATCTTATGGTGAAAGTGATTCTCTCCAGGCCATTGACAAAGACATTCCAGGAAGTTGTGCGTTCAGCTTTGAAGTCCTCTAATTCCACTGGAACGGGTGGGAGTCAGAAGAAAAACATGAAGGAACTTCAAGAAGAGGTCACTAACTTATACAACAACATTCGGCTGTTTGAGAAAGGAACTAAACTCTTCTCAGGTTTGTTCATCTGAGCAAGCATTTAATTTCATAACATGACAGCAAATTTTAAACAGTTTTTTTCTCTTTTACTCTATTTTATGTACACCCTAGATGAGGTTCAGATTAATATTGCCAGGCACGCTTTGAAGACTGTGTGTACAGATGTGACCAATGTTCTGCTGAGCTTTGTGGCTGCTGAACACATACCCTCAGACAGCCCAACAGCCATCACCAGTGAGGTCGGACTGTTATTTTGTCATTTTTGCATGTTTAAGTCACAGTGGTTTGTGTGTTTGTTCATGTGTGGTGTCTGTTTTAACTGTGAACTAAAAATAACCATGTGATTTGACTTTTTCTTGTTTTCGTATGCATGTGTAAACGTATCTTCTGTTTTACAGATGAGGGTTAAGATACTGGCAAAGATCTCAGATGAGTCTAAAGGTCCTCTGATGCAGTTACACAACAGTCTCAATGGAAAGGTACATTCAATTATAGTACATTTCAGTCATATCCAAGCCACATGGAATCTGTGCCGTCCTCTGAATTTAAGATGGCTGTAATTTTCTATTTATCGTTTCAAATATCTGTCCAGTTTGTATTTTTTTATGTTTTTGGGGGTTTGTGTTGCTCTTAGCTTAGCCTCTTAGAAATGATGTTATTATAACCATTCTCTCTATTTCTGTCTTTTGCAGAGCTTTGAAGACTTTTTGTCATCGTTAGAGACGAGTGTAGAAAACTGTGGACTCCTCTTAAAGAAAGGAGATAAGAAAAGAGAGCGGTAAAGCCACTTCCATGGGCCTGTTGAACTATATTTTATTTCACTGCTTTGTCTGTTTATTTTGTTCATCTTTTTTAACTGCTTAACAAACATCTAGACTGTGTTACAGTATTCAATTACTGCTGATTTGCATTTGGTTTAGTTTTTACTTCTCGTATGTGTTTTTAAAAGGTAATAGGCACAGCATAAATAACCAAACCCAATACCTACATACCACTTTATTCCTTAAAAGGGAAGAAAAGCAATTGTAAGGCAATTGAAATGTGATAAACTGGCCTTGTTAATTGTTTTATACTGTTGTATGAGGTCTACGTATGACGTTTGCGTGGTTTTTACATTAAAAAACGTCAAAATCAATAAGCAATAAGATATTTTCTACCCTGGTTTTGAGGCCGGCTCTAGAAACGCTCGGTTTTAATGGGCGTGCCGCATTGAAGACACTTGAGAGTAAACGCCCACCGCTTTGATTGGATAGCAGTTTGCGTAGTTGGAGCCGTCTGTGAATTTGTTTCGAGACGTAACGTTAGGTAACACATTAGCACCATTCACAGTTTTCGCAGGGCATTAGTATCATCTGGAGACCTCCTGGGATTTATAAATGACGCATTCACACGAATGATTTTACTCAAATTTACTGACTTATTTCTGGGATGTGATGGCAAGGCTTTGTATAGCCTGTACTTGTATTGCGTTTAATGATATATGACCGTAACGTTACCTGTCAGCATTTGAGACCCGTGATCGCGAACCGGACAAAAGATCACCGCAATCGCAGACTTTAACCACGCATTCCTAATATCGGAATCCGAAGGAAGGTTATGCAGCGACTGTGTTCTTCCAAAACCACGGATGGCACAATATTTAGCTATCTTTTGTTTGTTTATTGCTTGCTCGCTCTATCTGGTTCCGCGCCACTTGTGGTACTTCAGTACAGAAGTAGTCGTTGACATTTTTCTGTGGAGGCGGTGTTCAACCTATCAATGTCGTCATAGATAGGTGCATTCCAGAACCTGGCGTTCGATGGGCCTGGTGTCAATAACAGATGTAATCTCAGTAACAAGGCCTTTTTCAGTTCTGACTCTTACATGATGTTCACGTGAATACGATTCCCTCTTATATAACAAAAGCTCGGGTTAAAATTGTGATTTTAATTCATGCCTCCTTTAAGGCATTTTCATGCAGTGTATGCTTATTTTCTGTGGTATATATCTGTGCAGGCAGGCTCTCTTTGTGCACCGTCAGGCTTTGTTGGAGCAGCTAAGAGAAGCAGAAGACCCAGCACTTGTGCTGCATCTGACCAGCATCTTGCTCTTCCAGAACACCACACACTGCATGCTGCATGCACCTGGACGCTGTGTGCCCCATATCATAGGTCTTCTGGAAAGCAAGATACCCAAGGTATCTGTGAGCCTCGAAACCATAAAACTGTTTGAGTCTTTTGGGTTATAAATGTGTCATCTGGTGGGATGTGCCCCATAAATGAATTGCAGGTCTGTCGCGACAACATGGAAAAACAATTCTCAATATAAATAATACGTAACCGTGTGATAGTGAATAGGATTATAAATTACCCCAAAAATGTTAATTGTAATTGTTTACCTATGCTGGGCCTACACGGCACGATTTTTGTTGTTGTATGACCTTGCCGATCGGGAGAAAATTTCCGTTTACGCTCATATGGTCGCAGCTTGCATTGTGTGAGAGGAATTGCGAGCCGAGCAGAGCACGTTTCGAGCACCTCCTGAGAGAGGCGGTTCTAGGGGAGCATTTACTTAATATCATATCTGGAGATTGACCGATATATCATTTTACTGATGTTTTTCCCTATATTTGAGCATTTTCCAATAATTGGCTATCTGTTTGCTAATATTGGATTCGGCGATAAATGGTTTTAAGAATTGCTTGCAGGATTAAAGCGAGATTACAACAACAACAGCGTGCACAGCAAGTTAATTGCAACTAATTTGCTTAGCTGTAATTAATAAACTTAATTTAACATTACAGCTATTTTTGCACAAATGGCTTAGTGTTACATAAATGCCTGATATGTATGTAAAAAAGATTATTCATTAGGACTTTACTTTTAGTTTCATAAATCTTGCTTTGTGGTGGAGTGATGCAAACGGTGAAGCAGTTTCCATGGTAACACCAGTGGAATATTGCATGGCAATAAGATTCGTAGACCAGAAATGACTGTTGTATAGATGGTTTTGAAGTGACAACATAAACAAACGTTTCTGCGCATGTTCGCGTTCATGAATTGCCCTTAACTTCCGGTACACATTCGCAAACAATAGAGCGCCTGTAGATGATTTCTGATAACAACCAATGGAAACCGAGAAGAACTGTTACTGTGCCAAATCTCCAATATTTAAAATTTAGACTGCGATACCAAGCTCAACCTCTAGATGTCAATGTCCCATATGGTTTCTTTAAATGCGACCAAACTACAGGACCCATTCAACAAATTGTTTATTTAATACATCATACATTAAAAAATTATTTAAATAAATATTAACGTTAGTAAAATAAAATATAAACAGTTATATTACTAGGCACTAGCCAAACAAAGACCAGAAGTTGACTGCAGTCCTGGTGCGCTCATCTGATGAAACGGTCTATAAAATGCCATGTATACAAATGAAAATTTGGGAGAAATATCGCTAACATGAGGGTATAATACATAGAAAATCTCCTGCTACTTCTGCCCAAAGTTTCACTCATAATCGTTCAGCAACCCCAACAAAAAGGTGGATATTTCATTGTTGATGTCAAAGACTGCCTGTCCAATTTAACTTGTGGCACGAATCCATCTTACTTAATGTGATACAGGGATCAAAAAGGGCTGCGGTGGTACAGTTTTTGTTAATGGCTTGATTTGTTAATAATCTGAAACCTAAAATGTGATCTGAAAGGAAAAACGTTCAGCCGCCAAATCACGCACAAACACACATTTTATATTCTGTATGATTTGATTGACTAAACACGATAAAAAAAGTGTTTGTTTGGCTGGTAAATCACCAAGCACACAAATTCAATTTTTCTCATTTAAATACCTGTGATGAATTATTTCATTTATGGTTAAAAAAGTGCTAAAGTGTTTTAATAGTAATACTGCGTTGAATTTTAATGATGTGTTGATTCACTACTGTGTAGTGTCAAATCTGATTACCAGATAAAAAACGGGTAGATAAAGGGTGTGATTTTACTGTTAGAAAAACTTGCCATAACGATCTTTTCCTCCACCATGCAAGAGAAGAATTGAGTATCCTGGCTTTACAAACCTGTGTGTTTTGCCTTGTTTCCTAGGACCACTACAAACTGTTGTCTCAGTACCAGAGTCTTGTGGTTAAGCAGCTGATTGGACATGATCATGGCAAGAAGAGCGATCTGAAGGAAAACTCCACTTCTGTGCCTACTAATGAAATGGAGACCCTTGAGAGAGAGCTTCATGTTCTCACCAGGGACATTAAAGACCTTGTCCTTACTCCGAGAAAACCATCTGTAACAGAGTAACACAGTTTACTAAAGTAAACATATATAACCACAGACATTAAATATATCTTGTCACGTGAGTTGTAATTTTACTTGTTAAATAAAAAGGTGAATCAAAACATCATTCGACTCTGTTTTATTGAGACATGAGACGAAGGAGACACCCCTTATTTTCTCCTGTGTTCCCCCATGGACTCCGTTTCCCATCATGCTCCTGCACCAGTCCTGTGTTTGTAATCATCGCACCTGTCCGTCATCAGCTTCATCACTGGACACTAAATACTCAGCCTGTTTCCTTGTTCATTGTCTTGTCTACTGTTTACGTTGTTTTGCTGGCTGTAGTCTTACATGTTGGATTACCTGTGTTTATTAAAAGTATTATTTTGGAAATCATGTTCCGTGACAGTGACAAAGTATTCAAAATAAATCAACTCTGTTCATCTGTTCAAAGCCACCCTTTGACTAGAATCATATATTTAGCATTGCAGCTGAAATATGTAACCGTTTGTAATTTTATTTTAGCCATAGAGCATTGTAAATTCATAATAACTATGCCTTTATTCAGAGCTTGTATTCCCCAAAATCTACCTTCAAACCTAAATAGCTGACTTCCTGTTGATTGTAGCTAATGACTGTAAATAAGAAAGTTGTCCAGATAGATGAAAAGAATATATGCACCGAATTTGGGGACTGTAAGAAAAACAGCCCCCCTCTTTTTCAAAAGGTAGCGCTATAGAACGCCTGCTCCAGGCCAGTTTATGAGCTTTTGCCAGTGTCTAACTATCATCAGTTCTGATGTGTGTGTCAATTTAATTTTCATGCAATTATAAGCATGTTAAGTGCTTTAAAAACACCTGAAAATAATATTCAAGTTTGACACAATCAAAATGAAAGAATGTATGAGGAAGTTTTAATCCTGTTCGAGATATCAAAAATCCCTTCACAATTTTGCATCCCCAATGTCTTGAGATCATGTTGACCAGGTTTGGTAGCAGTCGGGTGAAAATCCTAGGAGGAGTATCGCACATTTCCTTCAGAAAGATTTAACCAGTAAATTGATCTCATATTATCTTATAGAGACTAATATTCCTAACATGATAAATTCATTAGACATTTTTATAGAACAGAGTTCTATGAAAAGCATGTATTGACCACATATTAAAAATAATTAGTAACCAATTAGATAATTAGGATGCAGGAAGGTTATTTTATTGTGGTGTATAAAAGTGTATTTTGAGTCATAGCAAGTTGAAATGATAAAGCACAACATTTTGACAAGTTCACAATGTAGCCTACGTATCATTTAGTGTAAAAGCATGACACATTTATCAATTACACAAACTATCACATTTTCATAGAATAATATGTAATAAATTTGAGGACATAATGTAACTATTACACACACTATATTGTAAACATGGTTTCTCTTTATACATTCTCTACCTTATGAACTGTAAGTACAAGTTGCTACTGTCTGTTTATAATGTAAAAATATGTGCCACAATTTACAAATTGTGGATTTCCTTTCATATAAGTAAACAAGAATACAGTCTCTCTAAACTGGGATAAAAATATGATAGAAAATGTATTTTCAGTCACAATTTTAGTAGTTTACTATAAATTGGAAATATTTTTTTTAATTCCCTGACTTCATGAACAGAAATTCTGGAATAACTGGACAGTGTGTGCAGAATTATTATGCAAGTTCATACAATCACTTATAAATAATTACATACAAAATGAGCAGTAGTCATTAATATTGATGTTGTTTGAAATTGGTAAAATGTGCTTGGGAAAAATATAAGAATATCAACTTGCAAGCACTGTAAGACCATTGTACAGTATATATGTACCCGTTAATTCACGCTTTCAGTAGATAGCAATGCCTTTTTTCTTTTTCACACTATTACAGACAATAAAATAGTTAAACTTGTGTTTTAAAAAAGCAGATCATACATTAATGGCATATAACCTAAAGGAAAAAAAGCATTTTCACCAAATATAGCAGCGCCTGACTCTTATACTGAACATTTAGTCAGTTACAAGTTAGAAGATAAAAAATTGTGCAATTTAAGTAGTTTAATGTAAACTCTCTTCAGTAAAGTCTCTTACAATTAAACGTTCCTGCAGTTTTAAGAGCAAACATATCACAGCTTGTCAAGATTGTATTATAAAATGTCCACAACAAGATAAAAATCATCAAAATGAAAAGTTCTTCGCTATATCACAGAGCGATGCTCCCCGCACACATAAACGGCACTGGGACGGATACGTCTCTTAGTGTGGCCAGGCAGCAGAGGAAAGAACTTGAAGTACTTGGGCATTAGATCAAGGCAAGCATCACGAAACTTCTTGATTCGCCAGTAGTAGATCA
Organism: Triplophysa siluroides; assembly: GCA_006030095.1. Lineage (NCBI taxonomy): Eukaryota > Metazoa > Chordata > Actinopteri > Cypriniformes > Nemacheilidae > Triplophysa > Triplophysa siluroides. The sequence continues at coordinate 609,632 of VCII01000041.1, read as the reverse complement.
AAGGATTCAGAGCTGATTTGAGGTAGCACGTCCACAGTAACCATGTACTTATTTCAAAGAAGTTCTGCCTGTAGTAAAAAGTCTGACTGAAGGTAGATAACAGACTATAGGTGGCAAATGGAGCCCCGCATGCAGTAAAGACCGAGAAAAGAATAAGGATTGTGGTGAAGGCACGTGTTTTGAAGCTCATGTCAACGTTCATCTGAAAAGGCCTTTGAAGACTCATCAGACCCAGCTTGCTGGCCTGGCTGAGACAGATAGAGTCAGGATGGGAGTGAATGCGCAACGCGTTGTTGCGGAGCCTATTTAGGATCCCCATAAATGTGTACAGCATGACTAAAAATGGTACAAAGAAGAATACCATCATAATTAGTACTACATAGGCATGGTAACCACGCTCAACCGTGTATCCAAAAACACACTGTGGTGCCCTGGGGGGGATGTATAGGGCAGGTTGTCCAATAGCAAGAGGGAAGGAAAGGCAGAAAGATGTAGACCATGATACTGCGATCAACACTTTGGCTCTGCGTGGACTTAGTTTATCCTGCTTTTGTACAATGATCAGGAAGCGGTCCACACTGATAATAAGCAAAATAGCAACCCCCTCCAACACAAACATCCAGAAGAACATAGCTGAAATGCGGCAAAACACCTCTCCGAAGATCCACCGTGTGGTCACCATGGTAACTAGAGCAAAGGGCATGTTGAGGACTGCTAACATCATATCAGCAAAGGCCAAACTGGCTAGCAAGATGTTAATAGCAGAGCGCATAGCGGCTCTCTGGTAAACCATCACACAGATCACCATGTTGCCCAGAAAGGCAAGCAGCAGCACACAGATGATAACCAGACATAAAAACACTTGAAGGGGCAGGTTAAGCCCCTGAATGGGGTCCTGCCACACAGTTGTGGGTGTTACATACTCATCCAGTGTCCTGAACTCTAGGGAGGTGTTGTCTTTTGTGGAGGAATTCTCCATTCTCCTTGTATATCCGTTGACTGGGTCAGTTTCCCAGGCAGAACGAGCAGAGGGGGCTAGGCTGCCCCGAAGCAACAGGTGGCCTAGTGGGGAAATGAAGTATCCGTCTTGCATTTACATTGTAAGGAGAGCTTGCTCAGCCAATATGAAGAAGACACCAGCCAGGTATGTGGCAGATCCTGGAGAAGAAAAGAAAGAGATGTTTTAATTTACAATGCAAAAAACATATGATCAAACTATGTACACAGCTGACAGCATTTTAGAACACTGTCTAAACTGGTTGTTTTAGTTTGAAATATAGGGCCATTCCGTGGCAAATTTTCCCCAATTGAAGTTTTAGATTTTGGTAAGATGCTTTATTGCATTCCTTCTTTACATGCGGTAAATAAAGTAACTTTATTTGTAGTTCATTGGTAATAAACATGATGCATTCCCATTTGTAAAAATGTATTCATTATTATCGAGTAGTTTTAAAAATAGCTTTGAGGCGAGATCTAGTCTAGTAAGTGGAACAGCATTGTTACGTGATGTTTAAGGAAAATGTCCGTTTATTTTACTATTTGTGGCTTGTGTTTTGAAAATAAGTTCCCCTGCATTTCAGACACTTTGCCTAAACACATTTATTTTGCACATTGTGACTTGAAGATTGAATCTGCCTTATTTCGTTTTTATTTTTATTTATTATAAAGGTATAATCTGTTCTAAACAAATTCTGTGAATTCATCTTTGATTGTTTTTTTTGGTGCATCAATGTTGCGCTGCACTTTGCGCTGTACCCTTGTTAACCACCTGGTGTCGTCCCCACATGCACGACCGCGATTTGACTATCAGTCGAATATAGTCAAGACGTGACAATTCTGATTCCACTATGTAAAAAAAGGAGGACACCCCTTAATCCATTTTTTTAAATAGGAGGGTCAAAATGACAGTTTTTACATAAGATATGAAGCCAAATTACAGGGAATTAAAAGATTGGTAGATCGTTGATGCATTATGTCAATAGCGCAGGTTTTTCCTGCATAGAAAAATTGGAGGTAGTCGCCTCCGTCAAATTTAATGCCGCCTCATTCTCTCGCCAAATGATGTCGGGTGTCTTCACACAAAACACTGCATGTAATCACCAGACTGCCATTTGTAACTGCAGTTGCTGCATTACACCATAAAGGAGGCGCTAATAGGAGCTGTATTATTATTTACACATGCCATATGGCAGTTCTGCATGTCTGCGTGAATGAACTGCACAGATTAAGGTTCTACATGCGTGATGCAACAACCTGCCAAAATAAAAGTCTGGTTAACTCTGTATTTTATGTCTGTTTAATAGTAAAAAAAAAAAGAAACGAAAACTAATATTGATAAACAAAATGCAATCATGCAAAAGCTGAAGTTAGTTGTTTACCTTTTTTGAATTTTTTATTAATGTTTCTTATTTATACATTTGTATTATATTGCATTTTGAATGTAATATGGCAATGTAATGTATTGAATGGGTTAACTTCTCATAGATATTAATGTATGCAATTTTAGCTATAAAATTTAGTTGTTCATTTTAAGAAACCCGTCTTATTTTCTCTTGTATATTTAGAATTGCTCTTTAATAAAAAAAAGTATTTATTATCCGAATACCCGATTTATCGATGGAAAATCAGTAGAATACGCGATTACTAAAATAATCGATAGCTGCAGCCATAATTGCATTACATCTAAAACAAACAATAATATTAGTTTTAGCAGTGTCATATCACCCCTTTAATATATTGTTTAACTTTATTGTATTTTTGTGTGGTGTCCAGTACACCAAGACAAATGTCTTGTACATGTAAACCCATTGTATTTGGCAATAAAGGGATTGTGATGCTGAAATGAATTTTGTGGAGTATTTATTAAAAAAACTGTCTTTTTGTGCAACATGGCCTATTTAAATTGGTTGCATGGGGAAAATGTCCCATCAGACATTTGACACTTCGGAAACACTGACTATTAAAAGGTAAAAAGAAACGAAATGTATGTGGGCAGCCTGCCAGTGTAAGAATATGTTTGCCAATAAACAACAATGTATACAAAGAGACGGGCGTTGTTATGCAATAACAGTAACTGCAATAACACGTAACTCCTGTGTATGTCCTGTTCCTGACTGCCTCGCTGCCTGCGGTTTGTTTGTATTCCTTGCACTTGCAATTTGTTTTAAGGGGGTCATATATCACGAATACATGTTTTTCTGTGTCTTTGGTGTGTTATAAGTTGTCTATGCATGTATTAGACACGTAAAATTGCTAAAATTAAAGTGTCGGAACAAAAGATGCATTCTATCTAAAAGCGCCTGCGAACCCAGACCTGCCTGAAACGCCTCGTGTAGCCACACCCCGGCGAATGTACGTCACTTCATAACATAACAAGACTAAGACCGCCCAAATCTAAACGCAAGTCAAGCGGGCGTACTTGTAAATCTCATTGTATCGTCAAGCGCCGCTGCGATGTCGTGGAGACCCTGTGTGTTTCGTTGCGAAAAGAAAGCCTCTTTGTTGGCTCTGCCAAGAGATGAGACAACTAAAAACAAATGGTTACATTTTAATTACAACAATGTTACAGAAAAGTACAATCCGAATGTTCAAGTTTGTGCAGAGCATTTCATCGGCGATTGCTTAACGAACGTGGGAGAGGGATTAAGACCGGCTATGCACGAAAGCTTTGGTTAAAATGTGGGGCCATTCCAACTATTAAAACTTCGCTGTTGCGCCAGATTCGCAGCCTGCAAGTATATTTTCATTGTAAAAGACTTTGTTACAGACTAACAAGGGTTGAGTTTGTCCTGTGTTTGTGATCTGCAAATGCAGACACGTGCGCAACGTGAGAAAAGACAACATAAGTCCTCCTAATAATCAGTAATACTGTTCCAACTAGAGGCAACAAATGTGGTGTATGTAATGTCTTTTTATTTAGTATTTATTTGGGGTTTATTGTCTTTGTTGAGTCGCGACGAGACTTGGCGTAACACTGATTGTTCAAGAAGGGCAAAAGCGCCCACGTTATTTATTATGTTACCATTCCCAGCTGTAATGAGAGCTTGTTTCTATCTCACACAAACTCTGTATGATGTATATGGTTGTTTGTTTATAGTCTTTAGAACATCGTATATAAAAGGTAAAACAGTTAGCTATAGTTTTTTACTATTTAACATCATATTTTTAATAAATCTTACCAATCCTTTACATCCTGCTCAAGTCGCGCTGGCAAAGTTGATGTATCCGCTTGATTATTTTCCATATCAGATTCGTGCTTGAATTTATATAAGTAAGTCACAAGGACATTTTATCATCTGTCTGTCAGTACAATTGCTTGGGAACATGATGTTCCGAATATGGTAAGAGGCGTTACATTTCCCTCACAGTCTTGCAGTATTCGACCAGTCACTACGCACTGGTTAACTGACCAATCATAGCACATTCAGAGCGATGAGCTTTGTAAAAAATCAGCGCGTTTCAGAGAGTTGGGGCAAAGAGAAGATACAAACATGCACGGTATGTGGAAAATACAGCGTTTTTGAACCTTAAATCGAGTATACTAGGGCTGGGTAAAAATATTGATTCTTCGATTTTAATCGATCTTCAATTTTATGAAACAATATCGATTCGGGAAATCCCGAATCGATTCTAAAAGCGTGTGCCTTGGTTCAAGGATATCTGTATTCCGCCTATCTTCCTAAAGATGTAGCAATCACTCGTGCTGATACATTTAAAAAAAATATCGAATAAAAAGTGGGAGAGGGGAACATGATCATGACGGAAGTTCACGGATGCCAATGGACCCCAGCGCCGGCTAAATTAAAGTCTGATGTGAGGAAGCACTTTTTGGTTTTAAGAAAATGACGGCAAAGTTGAGGTCGAAAAAACAACTGTCGTGTGCAATTTGTGCCCGAAAGAGCTACGATTTTGCAACAAAACAACAAACCATAACAGATGCGATATCTGGTTCTTGCGATTCTGGACATCAACGGCTAGACGCTGCTTTTGCCTGCAAATTTCAGTCAGATTCACCTCGTGCTAAGAAAATAACTGACGCTATAATAATGCTGATTTGCAAGGATTTACGCCAATACGCGATAGTTGAGAACGAGGGCTTTCACAATCTTATCAATGTTTTGGAGCCGAGTTGCGCAATGGTGACATGCAAGTACCTCAGTGAAAAGGCAATACCGAAAAAGTATGCCGAGGTTAAGATCAATGTCGCAGCATCTCTCCAGTCAGCAGAAAGAGTTGTCCTTACCTGTGACCGCTGGACCTCCAGGGCGACTGACTCATATGTCACCATAACATGTCACTTTATCGCAAGCGACTGGACACTCGCCTCGCATGTTTTGCAAACCCGACTGTTATGAATTGTTATGAAAAATCGAAATGTTGGTTACCCAAAGTAAAGATAAAAAGTAATTACAAATATATGTGGGCTCTACTGTTAATTTGCATGTGTATTTCACTTATGTAGCCGAGTAGGAGAGTTTCAGTTACCAACATACTGTATACTGTATACACTTAAATGTGGATTCCATGCCTGCAAAACCAGCATTTTAATCTAAGTACTGATAACTAATCAATATTGAATCGAATCGAAACAATATAAATAAGAATCGAATCGAACATTTGGTCGTAAAACCCAGCCCTAGTGTATAAACATTACATTACATCTAAAACAAACGATAATATTTGTTTTAGCCGTGTCCTTTGACCCCTTTAATATTAGTGTATTTTTGTTTCTTTGTAACAACCAGCCTTTTCAGAGTCGTCACAATGTTAAAAGATGGGGTCAGATTAGAGCTGTAAATCTTCACCTGCCTCACGATTCGATTCGATTACGATTCAGAGGGTCACGATTCGATGCATATTGTCCGCCATTTTTGTTGGCGAAACAAAACAACGTCAAATTACATGACAACTTGTCTGTAACAGTATGTAAACACAAAACCCCTTTATAGTGCAAAGTAAATATATTATCAAGCGGTGTCCACCTAATGAACATAAAATTCTGTAGCAGCCTTAACTCTAATTCAGTTAGAGTAAGGTTAATGCAAATATAATATATCTTAGTAGGCTATTTTTTTCCTGAAAAGAAAACTAGCAATATAGTGCAACGCATTGCATTAACTGGAAGAACATGACTGTGACAAGCAGAGCGGGACGAGGGCCGTGAGAGATGCAGGACCGGTGAAACGCAGCTGACGCTAGTTATCATTCGCGTCACCGGCCTAGCGCTGTTCCCTCACGGCCCTCGTCCCGCTCTGCTTGTCACAATGACATTTCAGTTTTCTTTGCCCTTCCAGAGTTCGGAGGATTCTCTATTGCTTGCTTTAATGTTGGCTGCACAGCTCTGTTTTGCTGGGTTGCTAATAGCTCTGAGTGAAAACGGCAGATGTGATTCCTAATATTTGTTGCGTTTCCAACGTATTTAATCCTGGTTAGACATTTCTTGCACACTGCAAACCTTTTATCAAGTAACCCTTCCTCGTCTTCGTAAAATCAGAAATGTGTCCAAATGTTAGCTTTTAAAATGGTGGGTGCATTTTTTAGCACCGGTCGCTGCTCACCCTCCGCCATGTCTCCTACTGTGTATATACACGCACATCTGATGTATGTGCCGTTTACTTCCAAAGGTCAAAGGCCATTTTTATTAATATTTTAAAAGTACTTCATAGTTAAAAGAAACAACAATATGTGGTGTTATATTTTATTTACATTTTTAAGAATCGAATCATTTCATTATATGTATCGACGCAGATTCGTTTTACGTCCACATCGCGATGCATCGTGAAAACGATTATTTTCCACAGCTCTAGGTCAGATTATACTGTGAGAGATCTTGTAGTGTTAAAAGAATAACATAAAACCGTTTTAGACAATAAGTGTATTGTGTAAATTTGTATTTACAATGTTCAGATGAAACTTTAAAACAACACAATAAAACCAGGAAGACTCAGGCCGTTAAAAGTATACAGTCCAATGCTCCATACCCTAAAACCGTCCTTGAATCCTAGTGTGTTGTAAAAGTCCAAAGTTAGAACAACATCAAGTGCGGCATCAATGATTTTGTTTAGATCTTGCAGTCCTAAGGAATAAAATAAGTATTTTTTTTATTAAATAGGTCTAGCGTGACGTGTAAAGGACGTCAGTGGACACATTTTAAAACAAATTGGGGCCTAATTTGAATATTGCAGTATAGGTCAAGGTGTAAGAACATATGCTTCTGCATATTTTATAGAGGGTCATTATGGACTATAAATGCACGTGTTAAGAACGTCACTAGTGGATTCACAACAGGGTGTATATTAAATTAGACGTAGCTAAAAGTGAAAGTAACAATTATACATCCAACCCCGTTGATATGTACAAATCTATCTGAATGCATTTTTAGGAAATGTTCTGTCACATTTGTTTACAGATATATGCCGTCCTACCGCGACTATTTTCGGCCAGGGACACGACGTTGCCGCTGGACCAATGTTTGGGTATTGTTCAACTTCATGCAGATGATGAGTGACTTTCGGGAGTGCTACCAATGGGAGTATTGTGTCTTGTCAGTTACTGCAGCGTTTGTTTATAGCTGTTTCTAGGATAACAAAAGCTAGGAACGCCTTCTAATTCAAAACATAAACTAATATGCTTCTAAGCGATCCACTTTTTGCACTGATGGCATTGGTACTGTTAAACAGTAGCCTAACTGTTTATACATAAGAGCTAAAGCTCCCGGTTATGGAAAGGTTTGGAATATCTCGACAAAAGCAGGTGAGAAATCAAAGCAAACTGGGTCAGCTTGACAAATATGAGCATTTAGAAAAGTAGGGCTTCATAGAACAAGGAACTCAGGTGACCGCGCTGTAGAATAGAAATGTAAAGCTTTCATTTTTAAATCAAAACATGAACACTTACTGCTGAGCACCCAAAACATAATAAAGACCAACATTTTAATCAACAGAACCAAACAATAACCTCGTAGGAATTAAAGGAGTAGTTCACTTTCAAATACATTTTCATGATAATTTGCTCACCCCCATGTCATCCAAGATGTTCATGTTTTTTTTTCTGTTTGTCAAAAGAAATGAAGGTTTCTGATGAAAACATTTCAGGATTTTTCTCCATATAGTGGACTTCAATGGACTCCCACCGGTTGAAGGTCAAAATGACAGTTTCAGTGCCGCTTCAAAGGGCTTTAAACGATACGATGAATAAAGGTCTTACCTGGTGAAAAGATCGGTCATTGAAGTCCACAATATGGAGAAAAATCCTGGAATGTTTTCATCAAAAACCTTCATTTCTTTTCGACTAAAGAACAAATACATAAACATCTTGGATGACATGGGGGTGAGTAAATGATCATGAAAATGTATTTTGAAAGTGAACTACTCCTTTAAGCATCTTACAGGATATAGATCATCAGCAGTCTCAGACATCTAGGTAACATTACTAGTCAAAGACAGCCATGTATGCGTAATGCCTTTGGTTATTTACAACAGTCCAAAAAAGTTTGGCTTGTCAATGGTGTCTTCAATTCGTTTTCAACAATGTTTATGTTTCGAGTGGCAGTGGCAGTGTACAACATCTCTGGATGCTTGTACCTAGCAACCATTAAAACAGTTATGAGATGGAAAGGGCCTGCGACCAATAACAAGACATGAAAAAGCGAAGCATACTGATTACATGGTCAAATAAAATACTCGCATGTTAGACATTTAATTAAATAATGAATTATATGGTTCAAAACACTTCGTTTATATTCACATTTAGAGACATTGCATATCTTTTAAAACATCTTAAACCCAAATACCATTTAAATCGCATCTTTCTTTTGACGTTAACAGATCACGCGTCGCCATGGCTTAATGTCTGAAAGTGAATCAATTCGCTAGCGTAAAGAGAATTAGCATCATCGTTATTCTATTCAAACATTCTTACTAAACACTAATAAATAAACCGGCGTTTACCTTGTTTTTAGTCCGTAGCTTGGATTAAATAAACGGTGCATCATTCACATTGCCATATCATCTGCTGAGATTTACACGGATCCGTCCTGCAGATGTTTGAAGCTCCGACAACCCCACACTTGAAGCGAAGACATCCATAAAATGTATTTGAAAGAGTAATAATATAACGCCTCACAGTTTCTTAAAGCAGGACTAATCCGTCAAATAAATGTTACTTCTGTTCGTTTACTTCTGTCTGATGAATCTGTAAAGCAGATGTCTTATTTCTTGTTCGTTTAAAAGAACGGGTATTAATCATGTGGTTTTACAAGAGCAAAAGCTCATTTAAAAAAACAGTAAAATGCACATTGTATTTTGTAACAACCTCTTGCTTCGCCTGCGCATCTCTTCGCTCATGCTCTCCGCATTCACTAAACGTACGCGTCACTGGAATAGACCAATGGAATTGCAATGTCGGATTTGATTGACATTCCATTGACCAATAGAACTGCAGTGATGTTTGGTCAGCGCTTTCATTTTCCCCAATCATCGCCGTAGATGTGTGTTTGGTTGTGATTATTTAAGGTGCGGTCACATTGGACTTTTTATTTTATCTTACTTTATTCTTGTTCCTGTATGTTACTTCTTTTATTGTGGTTAATTATAAGTGTAATACTTGAAGATGAATAAAAAATTGAATAAAAA